>JZKD02S2081148.1:204827-218440 GCA_000966675.3 Picea glauca
TATAGGTATTAGGGGGTATAAAAAKGGGTATCTAGTAAAATTAGGGGTTTCTTTTATTGGAAATATGTATTGGGAGGGGGGTTCAATAAAATYRTTTTGGGAAATATTAATCAATATCTAGTGAAATGAGGGGTATTCTTTAATATKCCATGAACGAAGATGYTATGTCATAGATTCATAGAGTGAAGACCCCRTGGCCTTAGCTCTCTCACTCTTGCATACACTTCCACACTATCTCATCTACATYCATTMTCTCTTGGTTCTGTAATCTCATAACTTCGCATTCTCACAAAATCTTCTACACTTCACTTCCTCATCCTTCCATACAAACACTYGCRTGMTGAAAACRATTACRGTATCGTTATTTATAGAACCCATATATTTAATGATTTTTCCACATATGAAAACACRTYGTGCTCATGTGGTCGACTCTAGATCCTTAKATTCTACATAAAATYAGGTTGMAAAAAGTCCTTTGAAASAAGTTTYARTCTCCTTTCATTACACRTGATYTTCRCAYAGACCCTTAATGCTCAACAACCGTCTTATCTAGTCCTTGATTAAATATYGACCATCAATMTRTTCATTTTCCACCAAAATGCACGGTAGAGCTTCAAYRCTCAACAATCGTTTGATTATCRTGGGATAGATYGTGGTCGTTGATYTGCTTACTWCCCACCAAAACACRCARCACAAACTCAATGAACAATAGTCGTCATATCGTCTCCTCAATTAAATTTCATCCATTGATCTCGTTCTCATATCATCTGGACACACAACACAAACCTCAACACYTWGTAGCCGTTAGATAAGGKCCTTYGTTCAATCACRTCCATTGATCTTGTTCRYTATCCAGTAGAACAMAYTGCATAGCCTCRACACTCAAYAAYTRTMTGATCARTCCTTRGATTAATGTCAGTCATTGATCTCGTTCACCACATCACYGGGCATYGAAACCACYAGGGTATCGRGTCACCGGMCCACCAGGMTCCAAACTCAMCCCTTCGACTTCAGTGGTAMTTCAATWTGGTACGCCACMGGTCTACCGGTCTCACTAGGCCCCCGGGACTTCAACACYTCAATCCTCATCCAATCTGGTATACTGACCCACCAGGTTCAYYGACCTACTTGGCCTTTAACTTCAARTTGATATTACAATATTTCGATATAAAATATACCKGYATGATGRCATGGMAKATGACATAATATCCACGTGGACACCTTCCATGTATAMTAGATGAYRTGGTGCTGACATGTCTAGGATGTCATCAYRTCCTCTTKCTCTTGTTCATATGTCATGCTGACTTGGAATTTGAAATGTGKCACTRTCCTGGATKCTYYTRTGGCTTTGTCATGGTGTTGACATRGTATCCCCACCAGATGATTGGATCACCATCCCACTGGGTGCTTCAAMACTRCACCTTCACCCTTCTTCTYRGTCYAGTATGGAACCTTAACGCRTTGTGTTTYRTCCACCGGGCCACCAGGSTATYAGCCTACCAGCMCCAAAAAATTTAACTCCATGCACTCTATTTCAATCCTCCARTATYTGGTATTGGAACCATGCCACTCTRTATTTYRACCACCATGYTGAYRTGGTRGATGAGGTGGCTTCYGTGTGKATCTCCATACTATCTTGGTTGTAGTCATGGTRKATGACATGGTTTYCAMRTGGCTCTAATGTGGCATCTGAGCTAGCCCACCRGGGCATTGGCCTACYGGGACTTCAACACTGTRCATACACTCYGCTCTTCTGATATMTGATATACAYTRGGCCCTRYARGGGTATYAGGCCCCYGAACACTTCAACAATCACTCCAGTACTTTGGTATTTGATATAACAAGGTCTCGATCCTTTGATCTTGGCCTTTGATCTCTGATGATCAATGATCATGATTTAATCCGCTAAAAGTTAACCCTTCACACAYAGTTTCATAACTTTCTCGTTCTTATTTAAACTRTGTGACTTCTCTTTKMAATATAAACCCATTAAAATCWTTTTTCCTTATAAATGTGGGATYTGCAATATTGGTTGTTTACTTCGATTARGCCACYCAGACCTCCCTTACCAGGMTTATGGTTATGTTRTGCCTTCARTGYATTCWTGAGCTTCCTTTGTMCCCTCGAGYTTCAACAGACTATGATCACTCTTTGATACAACCACACASTCTTCGCCTCCTCATACATGTGTTGGGTTGTCTCGTCCAGATTCAAATTGGGATTGGAAATCTATTGAACACACAGTCATCTCATTGTTATGGCGTTGTCTTTTTTATTCAAGGTAGGCCTTACAGGAAGTCAACATTGCATAGATATGTTCACAAACATCATGTCCTCACACATAACCTCATAATGACAGTAATGACATTAATGAAAACATTGTTTAGTCTCCTTCTGTCTTTGACATGAATGAAAACATTGTTTCCAACAATCTCCCCCTTTGTCATTGATGGAAACATCGATCAATTATGATACTCCTTCAATCTTCTTGCAACCGTAGATCTCACATTTTTTTTCTCATCTAAGTTTACTGCTTCCATATCTGCAATTTCCCCCCTTTGACATCAATAGAAAAATTCCCCCTTACACTGTACTCTTGATTTGTTGCTCTGTGACCAACAAAATTCTCTCTTTCTGAAGTTTCCCTTGAACTTGTGCTTCTCCATGAAACTTCCATCGAATCCTTGTTCTTTATCTACAGGCTCCTTTTGGAAAAATCATTTTCAACAATGTCCTTTGACATAACGAGTCACTTCATACAATCAACTCCAATAGTGAACTCACAAAGGATTATGTCAACATATTCAGGTATAAGATTTACATATTTATTTCTCAACTACACTTTTCTTCCAATTAATTAGAATGTGTAACCAAAAGAGTCATAGATTTACTTTCTATGACCATTTTTTTATATTTTGGATCGTTCATTCCATTATGTTTTGTTTTCCATCTACACTTATCACATCTCCATGTGTTTTATTCTTCAAGTTGTTATATGCCTTCGTATCTTCTAAGAGATCTTTCAACTTCTGATCTTCATCATGCTAATCTATTTTTGCAAGCAACTTCAACATTCCTTCATGATCTAGTATTTCCAGCCACTCTCAACAAATTCAGCAAGGGCTTCATCTTCTTCACTTTCTTTGTCTCAAATTTGGGAACATAGAGCCTCCTTGTCTTCATATTCTCTAAGTATATTGATATTAGTAGTTTATGCTTCTCCTATGTGTGTCAGTGCACATTCTCTATGAACCTGCCATTAATTCTTCCTTTACTTAAAAAAAATTTAGTAAGAACCTATTTGATTTCTCTATTTTCAGCGAATTCAGATATGCTATAACAGGATGTCGTTAGTTGTGAAGCTTGTTGTCATAATAATCATGTTTCAAAGGCTGTCACATGTACTACAAATATGCCATATTTCCATGCCATATGGTAGTAATTTAGTCAAAGATACCATATGATCATTCCAGCTATCATCAACTTCGATTTTGTTGTCCAACATTCACATCTAAAAAAGATGTTGTCATTTTCAATTTGTTCTTTCTTCATTGCTCAACCATTATTTTCTATGTCATGGTGGAATCATGCTTGTAAATGACAAGCATTTCATCTTCTCTATGGCAATCTATTCCTAGCAACTTTGCAGAAACTCGGTCCAAAATTTGGAGATAGAACTTCTTATCATAATCAGCTTGCAATGGTGATATTGTTAAATTTGTGGAAGACTTTGTCCCAATCTCCTTCTCTTTGAGTGCTTCAAATTCATAATTAATCATCACATTTGCATAATCTTGTGTCTTGGGAGCCTTCTTCTTTTGCTATACTTTGGCATATGCCATTTTCATTACAACTTAAATAAATTATGGAACTCGTTGTCATGCCTCCTTGGATTATCCTTAAGCTTGTTGGCTTCTTTATTTGGTTGATCAACTTTGGATGCTTGAAGGCTCTCTCTATAATCTACTTTTGAGATTGTTTGAACTTGTTGTAATTATTGTCTACTTTCTTTTATCAACATCCTTCTCCCATCATTCAAGACTAGTTCTTTTTCCTTCACAACAACTTCACTATCAACTTCATAGTATTTTCTTACATGCCCCATCCTTTTCAAAAGTGTCTCCTTATTGTTAGAAATATCAGCTTCTTCTGCCTCTCTTATCTAGTTCTCATCAAATATATTTTTAGTATGTTGATTTACTACCTTGGTCTGATTGACATCAAGAGAAATAGACCCATCTTTGCATGAACCCATTTTCCTGGTCACACCATTCACAACCTTTGGTCCACTTATTATGTGACCTGAGCATCCATTTTGTGCTAGGAATGTAGTTTGCACTAGCATGGATGTATTTTTGTTTTGTTGTTGTTTGTTCTTCCAAACTTTTTAGTTTCTTTCTTTTGTTTGGTGATGATATTTTGTTCTTTGTTTTGTGCATATCAAGCTAATTCACATTCTTCCTTATTTTCCTTTTCTTGTTTTCTCTTCCACAACTTTGTATATTCTTGTCTAGAAAAAAAATTCATGCTACTTCTACATTCTCAAGTTATGTGTCCATAGTTATTACATTTGTAACATTCAACTTTATAATGTAGGGGAGAAAATGTGTTGTAGTTTCTATCAACAGACCCATGAAAACCTCTAGTCTTGTTGTTCATATGATCATCCTTGTAATTCTTGTGAAAGATGTTACTTCTATTTCTCATATAAGATTCCCAATCTATTGTCTTACGACCAAAATTCATGCAAGAAAAGAAATAACCTAGAAAGAGATTTTGATACCTGGTTGTGAAGGGTCTTCTTGATGGAGAAACTCTTCTAAACTCGTTCTTATCTTTATTGAGTGAAAAAACAGTTTTTTGTTGACCATAATTTCTTTCCTTCTTGTTGTCTTCACTGTGATTGGAACCTTTAAGAACATTTGCATAGCTTTCAATCTTCTCTTCAATTTCCTTTTCCGGTGACTTAGGGATTGCATCTTCTTCAAGGATCTTCTAATAGTAATCGTAACCATCGTAACCAAGACATGTCTTGTTAAGTAGTGATATTTGATGATAGAGAATATTATCTAGTATTTTTGTACTCTTTCCAAACTTCAAGTTTCTATTGAAATGATCAATTGTTTTCTCTAGTTCCTTTCTTAAGAAAACCATTTCAGCCTTTAGTTTCTCACAATTTTATTCATTTTCTTTCAACTAACTTCTCACCACTTCTTCTATCCTCTTTGCCTCTTCTAATTGAGTCTTCAGGATGATAATTATCTTCTTTGTTTTTTTAAGATCATGTTCCTCCTCTTCATATTTCTACAATTCATTTTTATGCTTTGTATTCTTTTCTTTGAGTCTGTCTATTTCTTCTAAGGCACTAATGAGTTCTGCTTCAAGATCTTCTTCCACTTCAATCTCAGAATTGCCTTCTTCTCTCGAATATGTGATTCTATTTTCTGGTTCATCAGAATGTGTCTCTAGGGTCATGAAGATGATCTCTTTTGTTTCACTATCACTGTCATCGGAAGGGTTGTTTCCCTCATATAGATTATTCCTTTGTCTATAGGACTTTTCTCTCTTTTCAGTCTTGTCATTCTTGTAATTTTTGAATCTGGATTCTTCTTTTCCATTGCTCTTTCCATTTTTGCATAAGGATATTCAGCTACAAAGTATCCTATTTCTCCACAAATAAAAAATTTAAAAATAGGCTTAACTTTGTATTTTCCTGATCCTCTCTTGGGATTCCTCGCAAAGTTGGCTTCTTCAACATCTGATTCACAATCTGAGTTGACACTTGTTTTGTGTTCTTTTGTCCTTGTTTTCTTTGATTTTTTTAGGGCTGCTTTCATTTGTGTTGGCTTTTTTTTTCTGTATCTGACTTTTGATTGTCTTGAAGTTCTTGATCAACGAGCTTTGTTTCCATGGTTATGAGGAGATATTCCTTTGTGTGATTTTTGTTGTATCTTGTCCTAAATCTCTTTAGTTGATGTACACTATCCCACTTTGGATTTTTTGGAATCTAATAAGCCACTCAAGATGACATTCATTTATTTTGTATTTCTTTCTCTTGACTCCTTTTTCAGTTTCATCTATTAGTGGAGTTTTTGAGAATGTGTAACCAATGCCAACTGATTTCCATACATCATACCCCAGTGCCTATAGATGTAGCTTCATTCTTATGTTTCAGAATACATAGTTTGTTCCATTGATCAAGGGATTCACCTTCAAGTGGTTAGAATGTTCTGAAGGAACCCACTTTCATACCAATTGTTGGCACACTTGCTTATACTGAGAAGGGGGGTGAATCAATATAGGATTGTTTTTATTTTCTTACAATATTTATCAATTTATTAATTTATCAACCGTAAGAAGTTAATGATATATATACAACCATACAATCCATAGTACATAGATATTTAACGTGGAAACCCAAATGGGAGAAAACCACTTAAAAAAAAATTATAATATCATGTAGGAACTAACCTATTGTTACAATTTTTGCAGACACCAACCTGCAGGAGACACCGATCTCCTCAGTTGAGCACCAACTAAGCAATCACTGCAGACACCAACCTACAGCTGCAATATTTGCAGGCACCAAATTGTAGGAGACACCAATCTCCTCAAATTGTAAATAATAAAAATCAAATATTTAATTCAAGCCTTCACCTACACAAATATATTGCTATGTCTCTATTGTCACAACACTCTCCTTCAGCTCACAATCTACTTGATTTCATAAATTCATTAGACTTTACACTGTTATAAATAAAGAGATGTGCTCGTTTTTTCATAGACAATATAGCAAGATTGTCACCCAACCATACGCCAAAGCCACCCCCGAGCACCTTTAACCTTGACAGACATAAAAATTTTGGAATCAAACCTTAAAAATAGTAGCCAACCAAGATAGTGTATCTCTCACCAAGGCTAGTATACCACGCAAAGAATACAAAGCATAACCAGGGCAGAAAGTCCAAACCATAACCAGAATCCAAAATCCAAGTTGCAGTAGTTGCAGCTGCACTCCCTCTCCAAAACTTGTGCACCACTAGTTTGTGTGAGTTGTGAGAGTGTGAATGACAAATGAGCTCTAACACCCTCTTATTTATAGTGCTCTTTGTCATCTGTCCAGGAAGACTCCTTCTTTTAGAGGTTAACACTTAAATATTAATTATTTTATTGAGTCGACATGTCTTCTATAGTTTCTGCACATCTGTTTAGGGTTTCTCTTGCTTCCTGGAGTATTCTAGTCTCATCAAATGTTACATGTAGAGGGTAATACCTCCTGTAGGTACCATAATATCAAAACTCCCTCCTAACTGGGGAGGTATTAAAGGCAATGGTCTTGAGCATAAACAAACCATTCAATTGGTAGCATCATCATAGCCACACAAGATATCTCATGATCACGTAGATCAACTCATGAGCAACATCATCACTATCAGTATCATCTTATAGCATCAACTGCATCATCTCTCGAAGCCATACTCCATATGAGTAATCGAGCATGATGTTGAATAAGTCACTCACTCCACAGAGTGATACAAGAACCATTCTTCTAATCTATACATATGTCCTAGAAGAATAATTGTTCCAACAGATGTTGGAAGCCACGCCATGGACTACAAGGACTATTCTTCTAATCTGGATATACATCCTAGAAGAATGACTATCCTGGACCATTTTCCCTCCAGCCACTACTGTGAACTCAAGGAAAATGTTTGTCCTATACCAATCTCTCCACTCTAGTAACTACTATGAACTCAGGGAGATGGACCATTCTTCTAATCTAGACACACATCCTAGAAGAATATATGTACATGGTACATCGACAATCTGTCAAACTAGACCATTCTCCACAGGGAGAATGTTTGTCAACCAACAATCTATAATTCCTAGACCATTCTCCGCCTGGAGAATGTCTATCCATCAACACACTAACTATCCATCTAGTTGGAAATCATCTTCAACACTAGTGGTGGTCTCCATGGAAATCATAACAATGCCATCCAATAGAACACAATTGTGTTTATCCATAGTAGTACACAACTACCACCCAATGGTACACAACCACTCCTAGTATCACATGGCTAATAACCAGAGATACATAGTCATTATCAGTGGATCACATCCACCATAGTAGCATATAGCTATTGTCCATAGACATACAGTCTCCACAACAATCATATCATATGATATCAACATGCATAAACAATATCATGATACAAACTGAGTCATAAGGGCCATTCCTCCACTCACATTTGTGAGATATGGAAGAGCATATAACCTCAGAAAATAAAAACATCAGCCACGGGCTATCTTTATTATTCTTCCCAAGCATAGAAGAATAATTGTCCTTGATTTCTGAGCCTGGACCATTCACCTAATTGGGCCATTCCTCCAACACTAATCATAGTGCAACATGGAGAGAATGAGTCTACCCTAGGGAATTCCTATCCTTGATTGTTGAACTTGGACCATTCACCTAACTGGTCCATTCTTCTAGCACTAATAACAGTGCAACCTGGAGAGAATGAATCTATCCTAGGGAATGATTTTCCTGCACGAACCTCCAAAATGGACCATTCTTCAAAACTACTCACAACTGTGAACTTCGAAAGAATGATTGTCCGGCGAGGTGGACCATTCTACTTGACCACTACTCAGATTGACTGTCAAGAAGAATAATTGTACTAGACCATTCCCCCACACTGGCCACAAGGGGAATCCTTGTATATGGTACATCAAAAATCTATCAGACCATTTTCATTATGAAAATGAATGTTCGAACTGGACCATTTTCCGAACTGGAAAATGCCTGTTTGTCAGAAATCTTGAGACACTTTCCAGACTGGAAGGTGACTACCCAACCTGGACCATTTTCTGAACTGGAAAATGACTGCCCATAAATCAATAACATATTAGTGCTCCCTCCCAACCTGGGAGTAATCTTTTCCTTTTCCAATAAGGAATTCATCTCCACGAGTACCAGCTTGTCCCTTAAGTACACAAACTTTTCATCTTGGACAGAGTCTTTTCCAAAATATTTGTTATCTGCTCATCTGTGAAGATATACTAGAGAACCACTTCTCCTCTCTGGACTTTATCATGGAGAAAATAATACTCGATCTCAATGTGCTTCGACCTATCATGGAACATTGGGTTCTCTGAAAGCTTCACACAACTTTGATTATCACAATATATCACGGTCGAATCCAACACCTGATCAAACAGTCCATAAACTAACTTATGAAGACACATTGCTTATGTACAAGCATCATGATTTTCAATATACTCTTCTTCTGCAGTATTGAGTGCAACAAACTTATGTTTCCTGCTATTCCATGCAAAGGTCAAACTAAAACATATCCAAGTAGCACTTCTTCTATCATCTGCACTCCCTGCCCAATCTGAATCGATAAATCCATGCAGCTGTATATCGTAACTCAAATGTCCCACAAAGAAAATATCTGGCTGAGTATTCTCCAAATACATTAACGAGCCAATCAATTATCGATACAAAGATAGGTCTACTGGATCAGAGTCTCTCAACTTCTTCAGATCTGTCATTATGGGAGTTTTCCATGGATTTTCAATCCATCATCTCATACATTTGAAGAACCATTTCAATATACTTCCTCTATCATAGGAAGTTTTCACCACACTTTTGGTGTACATGAGAGGCTCTGCACCAACTTTGCTTGAATCCATACAAGGCCTTATTCCATCTGCATACAAGGGTCTCTTTCTGGTATACCTCAAAACCTTGAGGTTTATATATGCTTCTTCTTCAATTACTTTGTTGAGAAGAACAATCTTTACATTCATCTGATGTGAACTTCAACACATGGATATTGCAGGAGATATAATGGCTCGGGTAGAGGTATGTCTGGTTACTGGAAGAAGTTATCATCATAGTCTTCTCCCTCCTTATGGCAGAACCCTTTAGCCCTGAGTCTCACCTTGTATATATCAATGCTTCACAATTTCTCACATAGATTTTTCTTCATCACAACTTCCTTCCATTCCTTCTGCTTGACTGCTTCTAGTGGGTTCAAACTGGTTCAATTGATTGTTCTGACTTTTCTTTCTTTCTTGGATTCTTCATGTTTCTCTTCAATGTTGGGGTCCATGGAATATTCTATAGATTGCATGCCCTTCTTTCCTAAAGGCTCAAACTTTTTCCTTCCACCATAGGAACATAAATGTAGAGGGACAACCAAGGATATTCAAGGATTCTTTTTGAAGAAGACTTCTTCTAGAGTCAAACTGAACATGTGTTGTGTATCATGGCTGCTACTTCCAATGAATAACATGGATAGATACTTCATAGTCTTTACAGATTATTCTTCAATGGATCATATCATTGGGGATTATCTCCCTCTTAATCCTAGCTTCATGCCTGCATGATCTTCTTTTGGAATTCTGTGATCATCTCCCTCCATCTGAGAGAGTCCATGCTTCTGTCTGTTGCATCACTCTTTTCTTTCTGCAAAGTGTCACAAGCCTATTATGGTTTCCTTTTGATTTCTAACTTCCTTCGAGTCTGACTCCTCTGAGTCTCTTTAAGTTTGTTTCTATCTATTTTGATTGTTGCCCATCTAGCAGTTGTGTCTTCCTTAAAAAAATTCTTCTACAACAGCTTCCGCAAATATTGTTCATCACAAGGGTACCTACCCGGAACAAGAACAAAAAGAGCAAACAAGTAATATCTATCTAGAGGAGATGTTAGTTTATCTTGCAAACAAGTACAATAAGCATCAATAGTACTCATATGCAGTGAATTATTCATTGCACCTAGCAATAATAGATTTTTTCAAAGATTGCTTTCACAATTTGTAATGTAGCAACTATCACCCTTGATATATATAAGTTTTAACAATTTAATCAAACTTGGAACCTGAAGCCTCATGTGCTATGTAGGGTGTGCTTGTTCTTCTGAATGCACTAAATCCAAGATTACAGCTTGGACAAGGTCTCTAGTACTTTCCATGCAAACACACTCATGTTTTGCTAGATGATATAACTTAGATAACATATACAAGTGCATACCTTTGAAACCTTTTAGCATCATCCAGTTTGTCTTCCAATTTGAAACTAGATACCATCTTGATAAGAAGAGATTAGAAACTAAATCAAAAGATTCAATGATTAGAACAAGCTAGAAACTCTAAAATTTCAACTTTGACCACAAAATAAATTTGACTAGAAGTCAACCTTTGACTTTGACTTTTACCAGTCAACCTTTGACCTTGACCAGTCAAAATTTGACTTTGAATTTGACCAAAAAATCAAACCTGGTGTTTTGGCTAGCTGAGGGTACCAAGAGGTCCATTGGGCTAGGGCTCACTAGGATGTCAAGGAATTAGGTCAAACACTTCATCAGAAGTGCCCGAACACATGGGTTAGGGTTTGTTGCAACTACAAAATTAGAAAACCTAGTTGCAGTTGTAACTGGTGCCACAACGAGCTTAAAAAATAATTTCATAATCTATCTTCTAATGGTTAGATTGTCTGAAGATAATGTGGGCCCATAACCTGTTAGAAATAAATAGATGTGCTCATTTTTCCATAAACAATATAGCAATATTGTCACTGAACCATAGGTCGAATCCACCCCCGAGCACCTTTAATCTTGACACACAGAATAAATCCGGAAGAAAACCTTAAAACCAATAGCCAACCAAGATAGCATATCTCTCTCCAAGGCTAGCATACAAAGGAAAGAATCCAAACCATAACCAAGGCAGAAAGTCCAAACCATAACCAAAAGCCAAAATCCCAATTGCAGTAGTCGCAGTTGCACTCCCTCTCCAAAACTTGTGCACCACTAGTCTATGTGAGCTGTGAGAGTGTGAATGAAAAATGAGTTCTAGCGCCCACTTATTCATGGTGCTCTTTGTCATCTATCCAAGCCAATTTCTTCTTTTAGAGGTTAACACTTAAATATTAATTATTTTATTGAGCCTACATGTCTTCTAGGGTTTCTACACATATGTTTAGGGTTTCTCTTGCTTCCCAAAGTATTCTAGTCTCGTCAAAGGTTACACGTAGAGGTTAATACCTCCCGCAGCTACCATAATATGAACATACACCTCCCTGCCTCCCTTATATTATTACATTATCTTCTCTTCCATTCTCTAGTATCGTCAAACCTCAGAGCCTCATTCCTCTCACTCTTGCATACACTTCCACACTATCTCATCTGCATACATCTGCTCTTGGTTCTGTAATCTCAAAACTTCTCATTCTCGCAAACTCTTCCACACTTCACTTGCTCATCATTTCATACACACACTCACATGCTCAAAATGATTAGGGAATCATTTTTTATAGAACCCATATGTTCAATGATTTGTCTGCATACCAAAACACATCGTGCGCATGGGGTCAGCTTTGATAAATTGTGAAGCAAGAAATGCAGAGAGAAATAATAGAACAGAAAACAGTATATTAGAATATAAGAAGAAGAGTACAAAACGAGTACATGAAGAAGATCATGAAGAAGTAGTACTATGCAAAGGGAAATAGTTGAGCTAAATAGGCTCAAGCAAATCAAGAATAGAAAGTACAGCTGGCCAGGACAGCTGGCAGTGTACAGTCATCCTGTTGAGGTTACATTATATTTAACACTCCCTCTTAAACTCAACAGTTACAAATATCAGCACTGATTATACCTAAGTGTTGTCTCTGAAAATCAAAAATCGATTTTCCTAGTGGCTTTGTAAAGATATCAGCAAGTTGATCTTGAGAACCACAAAATTGTAGTGCAATATCACCATTATTGACTAGCTCGTGTATGAAATGAAAACAAGTGTCAATGTGTTTGTTTTTCTTGTGAAACCCATGATTTTTGGATAAAGCAATTGCTGAAGTATTATCACAGAATATAGGAGTTGGATCTTTTTCTGTATGTGAAATATCTTTCAATATTCTTCTCATCCACACAGCTTGACAAGAAGTTGAGGTAGCAGCGACATACTCTGCCTCTGCAGAAGATATTGAAACAATTGGCTGCTTCTTTGATGCCCATGAGATCAGGTTCATGCCCAGTTGAAAAACATGTCCAGATGTGCTTTTCTTGTCATCTAGGCTGCCTGCAAAATCATTGTCTGTGTAACCATAAAGTTGATTACTATCAGATTTAGTGTACCATAAGCCAAAATTGAGAGTTCCTGCAACATATCTCAAAATTTGTTTTGCCATTTTCCAATGAGAATCTTTGGGGGATTCCATGAATCTGGAAACAAGGTTGGTTGCATACATAATGCCAGGCCTAGTTGCTGTAAGATACAACAAACTGCCTACTAAAATTTTGTATAGGGTAGAGTCCATTGTAGGGCCTTCATCTTTCTTGATCAATTTTGTGCCTAGTGGTATGGGGGTTTCTATTGGATTGCATTCTTCCATGCAGAATCTTTTGATGATGTCTGTTGCACACTTTTTTTGACAGACAAAAATTCCTTTGGCTGATTGATGAACCTCAATCCCTAAAAAATATTTCATGATGCCAAGATCTGTCATCTCAAACTCAAATTGCATGGCATGTTTAAAATTTGTTAACTCAAGATTTCTCGTATAGATCATGTCATCAACATATAAACATACAATCAAAATTTTAC
>JZKD02S2081148.1:244782-257555 GCA_000966675.3 Picea glauca
TTAGTTAATGCAATCTATGCATCTAATATTTATACTTTCATCAAACAAAAAATGCTCATATTATATTTTTGTAAAAAAATGTCAATTAGATTCTTTGTTATTTTCGAATGGAGAAGAACAAAAATAGTAACTCATTATCCTACTCCATAATACAAGATCTAAGGTATAAAACTAAGACCGATACATGAACATGCCCAATAAACCATTGTCAAAACAAAGTATCATAGTGATATTATAAAAAGGAAGTTGGAAAAGACACCAACAAAAATATCATAGAAGAGTGATCATCAATAAGTCGTGATAGTATTTTATAGCAGAAAACAAGACATTGCTTTGTAAGAAATAAGCTCATTACGATGTAAATGCAAATGGTCTCTACAAAAGTTTGTGGTGTTTCACCCTCTAGGAAACACCTTGCTTAACACCATGCACCTTCATCATCATTATTGAAGTTGATGGAAAGGTTGAACTTTGTGGTTGGGCCAAACAATGAACATTGTAAATAATTTTAATTGCCTCCACATCCTAAACCATACTACATTGATATTGTAAAAGGAAAGATAGGAGATTACAATCAAGCTCTTGTTGCACTTGAGTGAAATTCTACTCTTCATTTGAAATTGATTAAAAAAATGGTTTTGTTGAAGTAATCTAATGAAAACTTGAAAGGAATCCAAAATCGCATTAACATGAAGATTGATAGTATTTGGAATGACATGTGATTACAAAGTTCAGAAAAATCTGAGTGAATTAGTGGCATTTGTTGAAGAATAATCTGTAAGAGAGATGTCAAAGATTGTGGCTTATGGACTAGGAGGTTGTGTCAAAGGGTGTCAAAGGAGAACTATCAAATAATAACAAATCATCAATAAATCAATGAGAGTTCCTTGGAGATGAAAAGAGAGGAGTGAGATTTATTTGAGGTCAATGATCACACCCCAAGCCTAAATGTGTCTAACCTCAACATCTATATAAAGATGCCAAAAAAGAAGAAAGGGTCCATGGAAACCCAAAAAAGAACTAGTATACTTCACTAAGCTTTTATAATAAATCATTGAGCTAAGCTAAAAGCACCCAAAAAAACCCAATAAAAAACAGGTGAATGAAATCAACAACATTAAAACACCACAAGCCAAATAACCAACAAAAATGATGCAACAACCCAATAACGAAAAAGTGTTAAGGTCATTTTGGCTTATTCAGAAGACTCAAACCCCTTAAGAGAAACTAGAAAATAAAGCAACATACCATACCATGCGTTGACTAGAAATAGGCACAAACATCTAACAAAGAAGGGGAAGGGGAAGGGGAAGCTCTCGGAAAACATGTTCCAGGATCAGCCATGGCGAAGGGGAAGCTCTGCAACATTCATTATAAAGGCGGTATAGTTAACCAGACACGACCTCTGACACAATTTTGGTCTTAACCTTGTGACTGGCGAGGATCTCAATATCCCCATCTTTAAACTCAGAGTTTAATGTATTTTCCTAAAACCTCAAGCTCATTCTGATGTTTACCTGCTAAGGATAGAAGGGACCGAAAGGTGGCGGGTGACTATAGGGTGGTGAATCTTCCTAATGGAAGCTGAGGTCAACACATTGATGGGTGTGGAGGATGAGGCCCTATGGAACAGTGTTGGGATTTTCACCTTGGATGAAGAGCTAAGGGCTTTAGCTAGAGAAGGGGGGGGGGAAGGTGTCAAATGTGGAGTTCTCAACAACGCCATGAAATGGTACTAGAGATGAGCCTAGTTTCTAGCTCCCAAAACACACTCCTCATTACTCTGGAGGGTCGCTTACTCTGCAAGAAGGTTTTCCACAGTGCTCAATGGGTGGCTAGGCCAACACAGGGAGGTTATCATCACCTAGAAGAGTAGGAGGGAGAGTTCAGAGAGATCAGGGAGGGAAGGGATTTACAACGAAAGCGTGGAAACCAAACAAAGTAAAACACATGATGGTTCTAGGGGGTGACATCGGACTGGAGGAGTCCTGCAATTTGTCTCTTTATGCGTTGGCAGGACGACTCTCTTACCGAACCTTGTGCAGACAGAGTTTACATGAGTGTGTGAATACAACGTGGGTTCCTCTGTTAGGTTACACACCAGAGGTAATGACCCTTTCTCGGGGTTGGTTTGGCTTCATCTTTAAATCCCTGGAAGATACATTGGTACTCTTAGGCAAGTTGTGGGTTATCAATGGCAGCAGTCTCATGCTTAAACAATGGAGGGTAAGTTTCGACCCGGCAACCAAATACTTCCAGTTTCGACATTTTTGGGTTCTGCTACCTAGTCTACCAATACAACTCTGGAACTCCAAGGCCCTTGCAACCATCAGAAATGAGCTAGGAGGTTTCATAAAAGTGGATGAAGAATCTCTCAAGGGGCCTGATAAACGTATCGAGAAAGTCTTGGTTGAAATAGATATCCACAGTGGGTTATTGAAGAACATTGAAATAGAATGGAGGGGGAGGGTCTTAAGACAAAAACTGGACTATCTAGGATTCCCTTTCAGATGCTCCTTCTGGCAGAGAACATGGCATTTATGGAAGGACTATCAAGGTTTTGTAGTGGAGGAGGAATCAAAAGCTTCTATGATTACGAAGGTGAACTACTGTGACTCCCCAGGGGTGGACTCATACTGGAATGGGGAAGACAACATAGCTTCGAAGGAGGCAATGTAGCCAATTATGCTTGTCATAATCGTCGGTAAGTTAAAAAAACATTACCCCTCCCTTTATTACTCTTTGTCAGCCTTGGAACATGACTCTCTAGATCTTTCCTCCATCCCAGATGTTGATGTTCATCCTGGTTTTACTTCATGCGGTAGACCCGAGCATTTCCTAGGGGGTTACAGACTCAAGGGACGAAAAACACTAGCCAAGGGTTGGGGGGGTACGAACACTACAACTCTTTCCGAGGACAGTCGGGGGGAGGAGGGACCTTCCACTGCATTAGCGAGGCGAAGAATCTTAAAACAAGGTTTTAGGGAGTCAGAGGTTGGATAAATCTCCTTGGGAGCAATCCTTGACATCCTGTTTTCATCATACAGAGAGGTCATGACACCTACTCCCCTTCCCATCTTTCAAGGGCGAGTTGAGATAAGACGAGAGGGACTCTCGTGCATTGTAGGGTTGGGGGGTCAGACTGAGGATGAAGTTGGGAAGGCGTTTTCCTGGTCGAGGGGTTTGGGGATTGAGATCTCTCCGCTAAAAACCAGAAGTGCATGTAGGAATGTAGTAGCTTGTGCTACTACTTCGTCTTTACAAGAAACCAACAAATTTGATCAAGGGGCGCTTAGAGGCATGAAATCCCTAGCCAGGGAAAACTAATTATTCTTCTCTCCTTAAATATTAGGGGGGTGGGAGGGGCTCCGAAAACAACTTCCCTTTGAAGATTACTTTCTATAACACAACCTGATATCATTTTCCTTCAAGAAACCTTGGTTGAGGATAAGAAAGCTAGATTATTTGTGACTACTTTACGACCAAACTGGCTAGTTTGTGCAATCAGTTATGTTGGAATTTATGGGGGGCTTGTGGTGGCGTGGGATCCTTACAAGTTAGATCTTGTTGCTTTTTTAAGTTGTGGTGTTATATTTATGGCAGGTACTTTACTTGAGGATAACCGACAGATCACATTCCTGAACTGTTACGAGCCTTGTTTAGAGCGGAAATTATTTTGGGACAAGTTGGTTAGTAGGGCCTTCTTGCACACAAAAATTTGATAGTTGTTGGAGATTTAAATTTCACGGTCAGTGATGGAGAGGTGTGGGGTGACACAACTAGACTAGACCCAATGGTGGGGTACTTCAAAGGTATTTTCCAGAAAAATCATTTAGTCGATATCTTACCTGGTGACGTTGTTCCCACGTGGAGAAATGGTAGAGTCAACCGAGATGAAATCTCCAAAATACTAGACCAGGTATATATGTTGGAAGATATAATCTCTATTGTTGGCAGACATAGGTCATGGGTCGCCTATCCTTACATCTTAGACCATGCACCTGTTATGTTACAAGTCGACAATAGTCCTAATTTTACAGCTTATCCTTTCAAGTTGAACCCCATGTGGTTGGGGGAAGAGGAGTTCAGACTTATAGTGCTAGATGTGTGGAGAGAAAAGGCTAACTTGGATTAATCTTTTGCTCAACAAAGACTTCTCTGGATGTTGAAAGAGCTAAAAAACAGAGTAAAGGTGTGGGCAAAAGAACAAAGAATTCAAAAACACTTGAAGATTGATAAGCTCGAGCAGGACCTAGAATACTACTATCAGGAAAAAGCTCAAGGGTTGGTCTCAACAGATGCAGACCTACATATAGAAATATTAGAGGAAGAACATACTAAGCAACTTCAAGTGGAAGAGGAATTATGGAGACAGAGGAGCAAAGCGGTTTGGATACAGAGTGGAGACCAAAATACTAAATTTTTTCATCAGTTCGCTAGTAACAGAAGAAATCGTAAAACTATATGGGAGATCCAGGATGAGAACATTCTTGTTCATACAAGACAGGAGGCACTTGTAAAGGAAGTGAATAGACACTACAAATATTTCTAAGTGGACATGGGATAGAACACAATTACTGAACAAGTAAGCATGGTTCAACACTTCCCACGAATAGTCGAAGAGGAGGATTGTAATTTACTTGAAAAACCCTGCACCAAAGAAGAATTACTTGTTGTCCAAAAGGGAATTGCCAAGGACAAGAGTCTGAGGTCGGATGGGTGGATGGTAAAATTCTTCTTATCCTTCTTTGAGTTGGTAGGGGATGACCTTCTAGAGGCAGTGGAGGAATCTCAGAGATGTGGTGATGTGATTAGGTCATTGAACAAGACCTTCCTAGTTTTGATTCCAAAATTTAACAAGCCCTGTACTTTTGGTGACTTCAGACCTATAGCCCTTTATAATTTGACGTATAAAATTATTGCAAATCTCATTGCAAACAAGATTAAACTAGTTCTATCTCGGTCACTTTTTGGTGAGTAGTTGGGGTTCCTAAAGGGTAGACAGATCCTGTATGTGATTGGAACTACTTAGGAATGCCTCCACATTATTAAAGTGAAAAAGTTAAAGGCCATTATACTGAATCTTGATTTACATAAGGCATACGACTATGTTAATTTGGATTTTCTGCAGATGACACTTCTTCAATCAGGATCTGGTCTTATGACAACAAATTGGATTATGAGTTGTGTTAAAAAAACTTGATTTGTAGTCATGATTAACGGTGGGACTACACCTTTTCTTCCAGAGTGGAAGAGGTTTAAAAAAAGGTTGTCCATTATCCACTTTGCTTTTTATTTTAGTGATGGGAGGTCTCAGTTTAGTCCTCAAGCAAGCACAGTCTGAAAGGAAGCTAACGAGTGGCAAGGTCTCCAGGTTTATTAAGATTCTCAATCTTTTTTTTGTGGACGATGTTCTTATCATGACCAGTGCGTCGGTTCATGAATTGAAGGAGATTGATTCCATTCTAACAATGTTTTGTATGGCATCGGGCCTGATGGTGAAGCCACACAAGTCAACCTTGCATTATTCAGGGATTCAGCATGAGGGCTTAGCCCAGTACAAGGAAATATTCCCCTTCAAGTTTACAGATTTATATGTTGGTTTTAGGTATCTTGGATATTTTCTCAAGCCTGTAAATTATAAGGTCGAAGATTGGTGATGTCTTATCACTAAATTTGAGAAAAGGATCGACCTCTGGTGTAATCGTTAGCTTACTTTGGGATGTCAGTTTGTGATTCTAAAGGCGGTGCTCAAGAGCATGCTAGTTTATTGGATGACAATGGCCATTATTCCTACGTCGGTCCTTAACAGGATCAGGCAGTTGATGTTCAATTTCCTTTGGTTGGGTAGTAGGGCTAAGGATCACATACATCTTTACAAATGGGAGATCATTGCAAAACCTAAGATCTTTGGAGGTTTGGGAGTCGAGAACTTACACTTGTTTAGCATATCGTTGCTGGTGAACACCATGTGGTGTGTTTTGATTAAGGACGACATTTGGCATAAGGTTATAAAGGAAAAACATCTTCCTTTTAGCTCGGTGGTTACTTGGCTGAGAATGGCTACTTCTAGGACTCAAAACACCTCACAGACCCGGAGAAACCTGGTCAAGTCTTTACATTTATTAACTCATTGGTTGAGTTGGATCCCTAGATACAATCATTTTGTAATTGTTGGTAAGGATGAGATTTTGGGCCTGCGAATAAACTCTCTTCTATCTCCCTAGATCATAACTTCTTTAAAGCAGAGAAATATCCACTTTCCATTTCAGGCCAGAGGAGAGGATAGGTTGGGAGTGATTTGTGTCCAGTGGAAAACTAGTGAAGAGCTTGGTATCATTAGAGTTCAAGCGATTGAATGGGACCTTTACTGCAGGGCAGTGATTTACTCAAGTATATAGTTGGAGGAAAAACCCGACGATCTTAAATGGATAGGGGGAGATGGATCAGGGATCCTCACTGCCAGAAATGTCTATAATGTGTTAGCATCCAAAATTTGGTCCCAAACCATTTGTGGATGGTGGTGTAAAATGTGGATTTGGGATCTTTCTCCCAAAATAAAAATTTTCACCTGTTTATTATTGGAAAAAAAAAATCCTTACCTGGGATAATTTACAAAGAAGAGGTTGGTTTGGACCAAGCATTTTCTACCTATGCTTAAAAAACCCTAAGACAACTTTGCACTTGATGGTTCATTGTTGTTTTGCTCAACAGGTTTGTAATAGGATTAAAAACAAATTTAGTATAAAGACAGTGTGGACTTGTTTCTCTTTGAACTAATGTTTCAAAGGTTGGATAAGATAGTGCCCATTACACCCTTCACTGCCTTCTCTCATCTGTTGGCACTTGTGGTTGGAGCATAACAAAGTTATATTTGAGAGTGGTAGACCCTCTATCCACTTGGTTTTACACATGACACTTGGAGGTATTAGCATGCCTAGGGTTATTCAGAAATAGGTTGTTACCAGGTGTACTACTACAAATTTTCAAGAGAGTATTACAACTGGTTGGTTTGACAAAGAAACTCGGTTAAATGGCCATCTAAGTGGAGAAAGAGGTGTCCTTAGGATCAACAAGCATATGGTTTATAAGTGGACCTTCAATTGTGGGTCGGGTACCAACACTAGTGCCAAACTTCTGGGAGTGTGGGATTTATTAACACTTGTTACACGACTTCATATCCTAGACCTTCGAGTTTTTGGAGACTCCAGAATCATTATAGACTGGTTGAATCATAAAGGTAATTTTTAGGTAATTACTCTAGAGTGTTGGAAGGACAAAATCATAGATCTTTGCAAATTTTTCAGGACAATCAGTTTCACTCACATTTATAGAGATAACAATAAGCAGGTAGACGAGTTATCCAAGAAGGCTTTACAAAACCAAGAAGTAAAAATAGTCTACAACCAATGGGAAGAGGGGCATGAGGTCCCTACATTGTTCTTGAATCTCTTTTGATGTAATTTTTGGCACTGATTGTTGATTTTTTTATGAACTTATTAGCGATAGGATTGATAAAAGGTCTTTGGACTATCTATAGGTCTTTGTAGACAGATATGGGTTTCATAGTGGGTGTAACACCATGTTTCCCCCAATTTATAATTAATCATAAAATAGGAATTACCATGCCAAGGTATGAGGACAATGTAAATGTATTATTGACTGAGTTGCCAAATAAGTGACTGTGGGGGTGAATTCTTGAAAGTACTGGCCATGATATCACTAGAGAAAGAATTTGAAAACTATATAAGAGGGTTCATATATCAAATAACCCCAAATCTCCCTTGATAAGGATGACAAACCTCCTTCAAATCCCAAGGAGAGAAATCAATTAATGAAGAAAGGACTGGTGGTTGAATTATCAACCACCCCCATGAATGGAAACATGGGCTGTTAGCCCGAAGTACCACAGTGACCTACAGACTTGAGCTTCCTTCTGACAGAAGGAACATGATAGGTCAGCAAAAACCTTCCAGGGTAAGGGGGATAGACAAGGGAGAAGAGACACGGGACGAGAGAGCGTAAGCTCGTAAGGGAGATACTCCAGCGGAATCACGAACGGAAGGTTGTGAGCTTGATGTGGAAGAGCATTTGAGAAACCTCGTTGAGGCCATAATCGAAAGAGAAAGCTCTGAGTTGCAGAGAACAGGACCCGAGCAGAAGCTGGGACAGAGACATAGCTCATGAGAACTGTGAGAACTCCGTGGTGATATCATGGCTTGGCACAGGGGTGGCCAGAGTGCTAAGAATGAATGCCTCTGAGCCTATGGTCGGGTGTAAGGATGAACACCCATAGTCAGTTGGTTGGCAGCAACCTATAATAGATAAGCGATTTCCTACCTTGTGTAATTTAGCCGTAACTGTGTATGAATTGGTTATACTGTGTATGTTTAAGGAATTGTACATATTTCTTCATGGATATACTGTATCCCCCTTATTTCTACTTGATTGAATAACTAGGCCAATAAGGAATTATATGGTTAGGAGATGATTTTATACTCGTAAATGCTTGTGTCATGTGGAGGCATAAGCTAGAGTCACAAACTATGTGTTCGTCAACCCCGGACACAGTTTCATGTACGCATGCCAACCCTCCTAATTGTTTAGAGTCCTTGGAGGATGAATTTTGTTAAGCTCAGGAGAGGTAGTGCAGATTGACATAGGCTCTCTACGAGGAAAACCAAACCCAAAACTCCATAATTCCTATACAAGCTCAGGAAGGATCACACCGTTGTGTGCAAGAACCCTGCATGGAGTGCAGAGGTCGAGAAACCCTTTGGAAGTTTCAGAGTGTATGAAAGCTCAAGAGTGATAGAGATTGTGATCAAAATCAGATCTGAACTGTTGGTTCAATTCGAGGAAATAGAGGTGAGGATTTCCCCAAAGTTCTAAAAGGCGAATCACCGATTCACAAGGGAAAATCTGGACCGTTGGAGCCTACGTCCAGACATCCGGAGAAGAGTGCGCAAGAGAATAGATCTGAACCGTCAGATCGAGCGCGGGGGACCGATAGCTGTTGGATCCAGAAAAGGCACATGAGGTTTAACCTGATGCATGCAGGGGAGAGAGGACTTGTTAAAGTCTTGAAAGCATAGGGATCGTCCATCCCAAAGGACGTGTGTCAAAGATCCACATCCATCGGGGATTTTGCACTGGGGAAATGGGAGTGAAGACTCTCCCAAATTCCCGAAAAGAAGAAAGCCAGGATTTGATCGCGACCATTAATCATCCCGAAAAGATCACAACTGTTGATCGTGGCTAAAGGTCGTAGTCGTCCATTGGAGGGACACGTGGCTGTCAGTCGGTGTTTCAACACCCGGAAATCATAGGAGAAGGCTTCCCCAGACTCTTGATGGGGAATTTTCGACAACGAATCACGACCGTCGGGTCGTGACAGATCTGGACCATCCATTTGTAGAGGACACATGGTGAGAGTTAGGAATTTCGCTGACTCGCCACTGCAAGAAAACAATAGAAGGAGTTCTTAGAACTCGCGAGTCGCGAAATCATGACTTAATCCTATTCGTTGGTTTAAGAGAGATCACAACTATTAGATCATGGGGCTTGTGGGTCGTCGATCTAACCTAGATCTGGACCGTCCATCGGAGGAGATGCATGGTGAATGGTCAGAGTTCGGGGAAAGCTCTGAAATCTCGTGGGCCATTGGATTTCATAGAACAACGAAGGGATTAAGACTTAGTGTCTTTCAACACCCTTAAGCTTAGGAGGGATAGTGACCATCAGATCTAGTTCAAAAAGGGTCATTGATCTCATACACTAATTCCCATATTAGAATTCAGGCATTGGAGTGACAAGAGATTTGGAGTTGCTGGATCGTGAACTCCCGGTTCATGAAACTTTGAAAAGATTTGGACCGTTGGATCCAAATCATTGAGGATCATTGGATCTCGTACAAGAACTCACGTATCAGATTTCAGGGAATGGAGTGACCAGTGGTTTGGGTGGCTGCATTTCGAACTCTCGATTACCAAAATCCTGGTACGACCAAGACCATCGGATCAGGGGGAGATTCGCAGCCATAGATCTCATTGAAGGTAAGATTTCGGGTTTCAGGGTTTCAAGAGTCGAAAGACTTGACTCTCTTGCATTGTTGAGTCATGAAACGTGAAAGGCACCTCTTGGCTTTGCTTGTGGTCATAACCAACGATCACATGGAGGTGGATAAGGGAAGAGCTAGCCTGCGCTAGGCCCCCGTAGGAATTCGGGGATTCTATCCCTTGAGGAAGAGAGAAAATTTTATTTTTTCCATAGTGGGTATGTGACAAATTGGTATCAGAGCATGGTTACAACACTTGGCCTGCTTGGGCTCATGTACGAGTCGCGTAAGGAGATATTGTTATCTGCATTTTCTCTTTAAGGAGAAGGATTGCATAATGAAACTCTAATTTGGGAATTTCTACAGAATTCCAACAAAGGAATTATATTGTTCCTTTGTCAAAATGATAACTACTCTTATAGGAGTAGGGATGCATTGATCAATATCACTGATAAGACATGAGTGTGAGTAACAAAGGTGGAATAAATTGAGCTATGAAGCTGCACGAGCCAGAAAAGGGACATGAACTGAGTTGTTTTGTTATAGTGTGATGATGGCTACCTACTAAAGCAGGTAGAGTCTCTTGCAATTGAGATCGCTGGTTAGGTAAGAATTAAGATCCTCATGAGGAACTCCTTCATGATTTAGGAAATCTGGTAAGGATTGGTAGGATCCTTAGAAAGTTATAATTACTACATTATTAAAAGACTAAACCCTGAGCATATAACTCCTCATGATTAAGAGGATTGATGAAAATATGTAGGGTCAGATTACCTGACCTATAATGGTTAGAATCGACAACAAGGATAATCTGTTTAAACAAGATTAAGAGGAGTCCTTTGGGACTGTTGCTAATTCCCAAGAGTGACCCTTGTTGGTTGTTCCCATAAAGAGAGGGTAACATCCGTATGAGTTATGACTATGAGATTAGTCTTGTAAGTAACTTAAAATCTCAGAAGAGATAGTGGGGAAATTTTGTATGCCGAACGTGGGTATAGAATAAAGCTTGTGTTAAAGTTTGAAAACTCCAGAGGTTGAGCGAAGAGTATACTAGGAGGAGTAGTGGTTTTGAGTCTTGAGAGGAAACACTCAGAAAAAGTTTCTAAGTTTCGAAGAGTTGAAGCATTCAAAGGTGAAGCGCGGAAAACTGAAGTTCGAGGAAAGAGCAAGTACAGAGGATTGAGCGGGAGAAATCCTTCAGAAAAGAATTTTGAAGATTGGATAAGATCGAGAGTCAAGATCCATTTAGAAAGAGCCAAAATGTTTCAAGTTGTTTGATCTCAGAGAAGTAGCGCATTGGTTAGTTGCGAGGAGATACCGGAATTTCACAAAACCAAAGGGCTTGGAAGAAGCAATGAGAAATTCGCAAAAAGATCATAGACGTTGATCAAGGAGCGATCCGGACCATTGATCATCTAGAGAGAATTTCACAATTTCGGGGATCGGGAGAATGGAGGTGAAAGGTCTTTCGACTTCGTGACACGTGAAATCACGAAATCCCGATACACGAAACCCCAACGAGATCTGAGCTGTCAAATTGTGGAAGAATCAGGATCGTTAGATTGAGAACTTCGAAATTTCACAATTTCGGGGATCGAAGGATTCAAGGTGATTCATAATAAAAGTCTCGAAGTTGCTAAACACAAAATTGTGACATAATCACAACCGTTGGTTGGAGAGCTATTGGTGATCATTGATCTGATCTGAAATTTCAGCACTTCGGGTATTGAGAGTTTGAAGGACAGAGAGTCGATTGAC
Source organism: Picea glauca (assembly GCA_000966675.3). Lineage (NCBI taxonomy): Eukaryota > Viridiplantae > Streptophyta > Pinopsida > Pinales > Pinaceae > Picea > Picea glauca. Next base: position 256,598 of record JZKD02S2081148.1, read on the forward strand.
TCATATCTCCGATATGTGAAATCACGATGCACCTTTTTGGGTTAGTGTGTGGTCACAAGGCATGGTAACATGGAAGAGACTTGCATTTAAGTGCTTGTACACACAAGCCAAAATTTGTGAAGACCCATGGACTGTTTCTTATAGGTTCTAGCAAGGAATCAAAGACTGTTTCAGTTCAGTCTTAAGAAGATCCTAAAACCGAGAGGTCACGCAACCCTTGGAGAGAAAGGGGGGGGGGGGGCAGTCTGCACCATATAACTATGACAGCTACATGTAGGCTTAGGATTATGAAAATGGTTAAGTACGTCATAGATGTAAGTTAACAAAGATGCATGTTTATATTCCTTAAAGGGAATATTTAGTAAAAAGCTAAAGCTAACTCAAGGCTGAGGCCATCACAAATAGTGATGGATATGCAACAAGGGAGTTGCATGTTGAAGGAGTTCCCTGTGGAGGAACTTTGTAAGGAATTTGTCAGAAGAACAGAGTCACAACCCTAATAATTGTTGAAGGTTGGACAATGGGATGCAAGGCCTGTCCGTATATAAGAACCTTGGATTACATTTTGAAAGAATCATGTAATTAATAGAAGACTAACAACTGAATAGTGACCATTCTGATAATCGAATGGAAGTGTGTAGGATGCACATGTTCATGATTCATTATAAGAAAATAATTTCTATTAAAGCATGTTGCAGTATCCCAAAAAGGGTTAGGGTGAGGCCTAACCAAGGTGGCTCAAGGAAAAGAGCAGGAAGATCCTGACAAGGAGTAGAATTGCAAAAGTAGAGAAGAGACAGTGAGGCATTAGAGATAGCTCGACTGGGTTGAAAAGTCCTAGGTGGTGTAGGAAGAGTTGGAAGAAGGGGAGAGTCCTCAACTCTTTCCTCACTGAGTATTATGTTTTCCCTTGGATGAGAAAGCTGGTACGCCAATAAAAATAAAAAGGTCTTGACAC
>JZKD02S2081148.1:257742-291524 GCA_000966675.3 Picea glauca
AGGTATGAACCTCTGGTAGTAAACACTGTTTGTAACCCTTGGAAGAATTCATGAATTGATATGTCATGAATGCATTGACAATCAAGGAATGCGTAAAGGCATTCATGAGAAAATTGTGAGTTCATGTGTATTGATTTGGGATCGTGATCGGCCTATAGCAGGCAGTATGGTCCTACTGTAAGAATGAAAGAAAATGAATAAACCATATGAGAAAAAGGTTGGTTAAATTCCAACATCCCATGGCCAAGAACCAGTCATAAAGTGTGACGAACTTGAAAAAACAATGCAAGAATGCATTGGGTATGAATGTGGCCATGGATATTGGCACAATTGTTAAAACCCTTTTGAAATGTTGAATTACGTTTTGAAAATTTTGGTATGTTGATATGACACTAATAATTTGTTTGGCTGTGGAAAGAATGAATTGCAGGAAGCAAAGGGGCATGGATATGGCAGCGAGGTAAGTCCATAGGAAAGACCGATTGCTTGCTGAGCCAAACTATGAGGAATGGTATTTCATTTTGAGAAAGTGAATTTGATTGTTAGTATGCACAATTCTGAAATTGTTGTGATGAAGTTGAAAAGGTGCAATAAAAATGTATGTGCATGAGAACTAACAATTTGATTAGCTGAGGAATGATTGCAGAAAGAAAGAGTTATGGATATGGCAACGTTGTAGGCCCATAAGGAAGATTGAATTCCTGCTGAGCTAAAATGTTATGGGAAAGAAAGTCCCATGCTTGTGAATATGGTTTCGTACGGAACATATATGAAAATAAAAGAAGAGATTGGAAAAATTTGTGGGTGACAGTTTTGCAATAAAAATTCTGAAAGTTGGAATTTATAATGATGTCTCACGAATGTTGTATACCTGTGACACAGGTGAGGAGAAAAGATATATCCAAAAGGAATAGATGAAGGCTGTCAAAGCTGAAGATGATGAAAAAAGGCTACTGTTGAGCCATCAAAACCCCGTGATAAGCCATGATCGCCTGAAAATTATTGTGTTGAGGTAACACAAGCCAGAGGTACGCCTCGACATAGTAAGTTTGAGGGATGCCTCGATTGTAAGAATCGATAGAGTCTCTAAAATTTTCCTGTGCGAGAAAACCTTGGCAGGGCAAGATGGATCACTCGAGGGACTGTATAACAGTGAAGGGGATGCCTGAGCCTGGGCCTGGAGGGTGAGTGACCACAAGGAATATGAGACCTTAATAATTCTTGTAAACTATTGGGATCATGCACACAGTGGGTAGTTTCCTGTGCGGAAAAACCTTGGAAAGGAAGATGGAATCATGATAGCTCTTGTGAATTATTGAATTGGAATCATGCACTCAATGGGTATGTCAAGGAAAGCGATGAGCATGGATAACAAAACTACCATGTGGATATAGATCCACAAACTGCACAGATAAGTATTGTGCTAAGATTATGAAAATTTCCTTTTGAATTTTGAACAACAATAAGATGTTTTTGCACAAAATTGTGATTAATGTGCTTGTTGTCCAAGAATTATTGAAGGCAGATGACGAAGACTAAGATCCTTAAAGAGGACCTGACCAAGGACGAAGGTCAAGACTTCTGAAGTGGTTGAATGAGAAAGGCATGATAGGTGTTTTTGAGAAAGAACACCGAGGATGGTGTTCCTTTAAGGGGGAGGGAATTGTAACACCATGTTTCCCCCAATTTGTAATTAATCATAAAATAGGAACTACCATGCTAAGGCATGAGGAAAATGTAAATGTATTATTGACTGAGTTGCCAAATAACTGACTATGGGGGTGAATCCTTGAAAGTACTGGCCATGATATTACTAGAGGAAGAATGTGAAAACTATGCAAGAGGGTTCATATATCAAATAACCCCAAATCTCCCTTGATAAGGATGCCAAACCTCCTTCAAATCCCAAGGAGAGAAATCAATTAATGAAGAAAGGACCGGTGGTTGAATTATCAACCACCCCCATGAATGGAAACATGGGTTGTTAGCCCGAAGTACCACAGTGACCTGCAGACCTGAGCTTCCTTTTGACAGAAGGAACATGATAGGTCGACAAAAACCTTCTAGGGTAAGGGGGATAGACAAGGGAGAAGAGACACGAGACGAGAGAGTGTAAGCTCGTAAGGGAGATATTCCAGCATAATCATGAATGGAAGGTTGTGAGCTTGATGTGGAAGAGCATTTGAGAAACCTCGCCGAGGCCATAACTGAAAGAGAAAGCTCTTAGTTGCAGAGAACAGGACCCGAGCAGAAGCTGGGACAAAGACATAGCTCCCGAGAACTATGAGAACTTTTTGGTGATATCATGGCTTGGCATAGGGGTGGCTAGAGTGCTAAGAATGAATGCCTCTGAGCCTATGGTTGGGTGGAAGGACGAACACACACAGTCAGTTGGTTGGCGACAACCTATAATAGATAAGCGATTTCCTACCTTGTGTAATTTAGTCGTAACTGTGTATGAATTGGTTATACTGTGTATGTTTCAAGAATTGTACATATTTCTTCATGGATATACTATATCCCCCTTATTTCTGCTTGATTGTATAACTAGGTCAGTAAGAAATTATATGGTTAGGAGATGATTTTATACTCGTAAATGCTTGTGTCCTGTGGAGGCATAAGCTAGAGTCATGAACTGTGTGTTCGTCGACCCCAGACACAGTTTCATGTACGCATGACAACCCTCGTAATTGTTTAGAGTCCTTGGAGGGTGAAGTTTGTTAAGCTTAGGAGAGGTAGTGCAAATCGACACAGGCTCTCTGCGATGCAAACTGAACCCAGAACTCCCTAAGTCCTAGACAAGCTCAGGAAGGATCACATCGTTGTGTGCAAGAACCCTGCATGGAGTGCAGAGGTCGATAAACCCTTTGGAGGTTTCAGAGCGTATGAAAGCTCAGGAGTGATAAAGATCATGATCAAAATCAGATCTGAACCGTTGGTTCAATTCCAAGAAATAGAGGTGAGGATTTCCCCAAAGGCCTGAAAGGTGAATCACCGATTCACAAGGGAAACTATGGACCGTTGGACCCTACATCCAGACCTCCAGAGAAGAGTGCGTAGGAGAATATATTTGAACCATCAGATCGAGTGCAGGGGACCGATAACCGTCAGATCCAGAAAAGGCACACGAGGTTTAACTTGGTGCATGCAGGGGAGAGAGGACTCGTCAAAGTCCTGAAAGCATAGGGATCATCCATCCTAGAGGACGCGTGTCAAAGATCCACATCCATCGGGGATTTGGCACTAGGGAAGCGGGAGTGAAGACTCTCCCAAATTCCCGAAAAGGAGAAATACAGGATTTGATAGCGACCATTGATCTTCCCAAAAAGATCACAACTATTGATCGTGGCTAAAGGTCGCAACCGTCCATCGGAGGGACACGTGGCTGCCGATCAGCGTTTCAGCATCGGGAAATCATAGGAGAAGGCTTCCCCAGAATCTTGATGGGGAATTGTCAACAATGAATCGTGACCTTTAGGTCGTGACAGTTTTGGACCGTCCATTTGTAGAGGACATGTGGCGAGAGTTAGGTATTTCGCTGACTCGCCACTGAAAGAAGTCAACGAAAGGAGTTCTTAGAAATCTTGAGTCCCAAAATCACAACTTAATCCTAGTCATTGGTTTAAGAGAGATCACAGTCGTTAGATCACGGGGCTTGTGGGTCATCAATCTAACCCGGATCTGGATCATCCATCGAAGGAGACACATGGTGATTAAGACTAAAAGCTCTAAAATCTCGTGGGCCATTGGATCTCATAGAACAACAAAGGGATTAAGACTGAGTGTCTTTCAACACCCTTAAGCTTAGGAGGGATAGTGGCTATCAGATCTAGTTCAATGAGGGTCGTTGATCTCATACACGAATTCCCATATCGAAATTCAGGGATTGGAGTGACAAGAGATTTGGAGTTGCTGCATCATGAACTCCCGGTTCACGAAACTCCGAAAATATTTGGACCATTGGATCCAAATCATTGAGGATCGTTGGATCTCATACAAGAACTCGCGTATCAAAGTTCAGGGAATGAAGTGACCAGTGGTTTGGGTCGCTACATTTCGAACTCCTGGTTACCGAAATCCCGATACGGCCAGGACTGTCGGATCAGGGGGAGATTTGCAATCGTCGATCTCATCGAAGGTAAGATTTTGGGTTTCGGGGTTTGAAGAGTCGAAAGACTTGACTCTCTTGCATCGCTGAGTCACGAAACGTGAAAGGCGCCTCTTTGCTTGGCCTGTGGTCATAACCAATGATCACATGGAGGTGGATAAGGGAAGAGCTAGCCTACGCTAGGCCCCTGTAGGAATTCGGGGATTCTATCCCTTGAGGAAGAGCGGAAATTTTATTTTTGCCGTAGTGGGTATGTGACAGTGGGCTATTTCTTTTTGGCTTGTTTTAGTCACAATACTAGTGGGTGTTTTTTTCACCTTTAAGTTTGGAGGGAGCAAGGAGTTATACATGCTCCTTTCTTATTGTTACTTTGACTAAAAAGGCACAAACATCATTGTAAAGACAAGGACACATTTTGAGCTAGTAGAAGTGTGTTTCAAGTAAAGCACAAATAGCAAAAGCATGAATAATTCATTGTAAGGGTCCATAAATATATAAAGTTATATTACACCCATACAAAAAACCACCGACTTCACCATGCACCCACTCTATAACATAACAAAGGGTCTGCTCAAAATTGCCATAACAAAATTATTTTGAGATCTATTTTCACATATTAATAAGATTTATTGTTAAGCAAAGTTATTAATACAATAATATACCGAGTTCGACATCTTGTAATAGTTTGTATGACTTTAAAATCTTCTCTCTTCACTCAATATTTTGGTCAACAAACAATTTCATCACTAAGAGATTCACAATTCTAACTCAAAACAAAAATTTATAAAGTAATCCACTCACAAACTCTATTTTGAGTATTTAAATTTATTACATCAAAAATATCCTTTTCCTATTTTTCGAAAATTTAACTATTTTTTTTTCAAAAAAAAATCTAATAATGAATAGTAATAGCAAGATGATCACACTTATATTATTATGAATATGTGTATTCAAAACTAAAAGACAACTAGTCCATTGAATGTAGCTTGGGTGGTTGGGAGGAATGGTTGTTACCCTTCCCACCCAGGTTCAATTCCTTGCAAGTGACATGTGATGCCCTTAAATGGGTCTATATGATGTTCTTGTTGTTGAGCCCCCAATACTCCGAAAATAATTGGCCTCCCCATGTTCTCTCAAAAATTTCAAGAGAATTTTTTGTGGACATAGCAAGTACTAGTGTTATTTTAAAAAAATTATTAAATTTTGATTAATTAATATAGAAAGCATCTCTAACTTTCGAACATTATCTAATTAAAGTTCTATGTATGGATCCTTGAGTTATAAAACTAGACATATCGAAAAATCCACGTTAAATAATGTTCACTACCCCAAACAAATGCTCTTTGACATCAACATAGTAAATACAAACAATGTTAGAATTATTTTATCCCAAATTTTTTTTTGTCCTAGAGATCTTCCAACGTTCCACTCTACTTGGAATTGGACGAACTTTAAGTTTTCCTTTCTTTTGTGAGAGATCTACATCATGCATATTCACTTAATATGTATAATGATAGCCTTTGAAGATGGAAACAAATGAACTTCAACTTGTTTTAATATTGACAACTTTGATAATTTGGGATTTTACCACAAATCCAAAGGTATAAGATTCTATAATCTTATACAAATTCATCATTTTGTTTGCTAATTCATCAACACATAATGACTCATCCCATCTAGACAAAACAAACTAGGGTTCATTAGCTCGCCCATTATTCTTATTTGAGGATCTTTCCAAATGTGCATCTTTGGCAAACTATAACTAAAGAACCAAGTTACATTGATTTTTTAAGACAATTTTTGAATAATATGGCTCCATATTATTTTAGTTAACCATGTATGATAATATTAGAAGGATTTCAATGATTACTCTATGGTACATTTTTATGGTATATTGGTACAAGTATTTTTAAGGAAAACAATAAATATTGTGGAACATAATGTCAAGTTGCATGAAATTTATGTCAGTAACATATATACGAGTATAGAAACTTGTATAATAGTGGAATTTTTCTTTTAACTAGAATGTTGACCATATAGCAAGGATCAAAAACCAATGGGGGACGTTAACTATGTATGCTTGTGTGGAGATTACCACATGGTGGGGTCGTCATACGACATGGGTAGTAGTAGGCGAGCAACACAAGGTATCTATCATTGCATGTTGAATGATTGATATCATTAATGATGAATATCATTGAACGCATTGTGAAGGTGCAAGAGTTTTATGTAGAGCATGGTATGTAGTTTTGCACAAAGGTGTATGACAGATAGTGTTAGTTCTACAATGAAACTTAGACCAATAAGGACAAATTCCATGTATATAGGTAAAACTTTGACCACACTCACCTAGTGAGGAGACCACCACATGGTAGACTAGTCATACAATAGGGGTAGTAGTGGTCGAGTAGTTTGGAAGAACTTTGACCCCTTGTTTGACGATCGCTACCCTCACCACATTATTAATGCTTGAGAAAAATGCAAAGTTCAAATCACTCCTTCAATGTTAAAGTGGGTTTGTACTACATTTATGTAATGTTGAGTTTCACATCTCCCTATAAATGAATCAATGGCAAGAATTGAGTTTACCATTTGCAATAAAGGCATAAGTTCTTTGTTTTTTGTTGTTGTTTGGGGAATGCACATTTGGCATTAGGGTATGGGTTCCACTTAGTGAAATAACTTTATGGGTTTTGAACTTGTGACAACTAGCTAAGTGGTGGGTTGTTCTAAACCTTATTTAGTTTACGTTAGTGATTCAAATCTCATATATTTGATTGTTGAAAGAATACAAGATGACTAATAGTAGGTTTTAATTTCCCCTTGTTGTAGAGAGCACTTGCCCTTAACTTGATTGTAGATTTATGTCATCGAAGGGCTTAACAACAAATTCAACCATTGACTTTGTTATTGCACCCTTTGATGATCCGAAACTGATCTGAAAATAGTGGGTTGACTTGTTATGCTATGCAAGCACCCTCTACTTCATAAAGATAAAACTTTACATGACCTTGCTTCATGTGTTAAAATATGCAAGATAGATTATGTGCCAAGTTTATGCTTCTTCTTTTAAATGTTTATGTGTGAGGTATTTGCAAGATTAAATATGTTATTCTCATAAATACAACAACAAAAATAACTTGTAGCAAATAATAACCATCAAGCACTCACAACACTCACAACATGATAAAGGAGTTCACCCCTCTCTGGGATTAATTTGTCAAAAATTCTTTTACAAGTTGCTGCTCAACTCCAATGGAAATTCTGACTGTACCATTGGGTTCAGAATACATAAAAACCCCAAAAATGACTAATAGAACTCTGAAAACGGATCATGGCTCATCCTGGCATGACCTCTTCTACACGTGGCCTTAATCTTCCCTAAGCTTGTTTGTGGCAAATACACCTGTAAAAGTCCTCAAATGGATCTGAAATCTATACCAAATTGTTCAGAGCATAAGAATTAGTCAAAAATGATTATTCAATCATAGAAAATAAACATAGGCTCATCTGAGCAAGACCTCAAACAATGAGGGATTCAAGCTCCCTGAAGCTTCCTAAAACTTCAATGGTTAAAAACCTGCAAAAGAAGTCTTCAAATGGCTATGAAAACAATGCCAATGGATTCAGAACATCCAAAAACCCCTAGATGGGCTTTTACGACACCTCATTTGGCCAAAAATGAAGAAGATAGGCCTCCTGCCATTTTCTTCCTTCAAGCTTGCTGTCTCTGGTTTGCCAAAACACATCTCTGGGCGTTCAACCAAGAACACACTCAAAAACGCGTGATAAAACCTAGCATCGAGTGCAACTGCATAACTGTGCAAACTGTAGGACGGTTAGGGCATGCCCAACCCCTAGCCGCCAAAGCCACGGTCACAAGGGTCACCATGTGACCTCACGCTAGCGTAAAAAGGGCTCGGTTTATAAGGGAAAATGAATGATTGACAAGTGGTGGGCATGTGGTAATCGTTTCAAACCAATCCAAACCCCGCACTCCGTGGAAAGGTCATATGTAATATATATTAAAACCGTGGTTTAAATCATTGGAACCACGTGCATATTTCCATGTATATAAATGGTCATATGGTAACAATACAACCACGAGCTGGGGCTAAGCCCCAACCCGACTCCCCGCCATTTTAAACATTAAACAAATTCAAATAAATATAAACCCATATATGTAATAAGAACCAACGCATGGCGCGCCGGTTGGGTGGCCTTTGCCAAAACTTTGCATGGTGGGAGGAGGTTCGGGGTTCGAGTCTGGTGGACTCCATAATATTTTAACCAACAACCAATTACAACGGTGCCACGTGGCAGCCCATGACTGGGCCACGTGGCACCACACCATTTGTCCATTAAATTCCACATGTCACAATGTCATTCGCCCTCAGCTACCAATTTGAAACTACCACATCATCATATGCCACTTCAACATATGGACGTACGACCTCTGCCACGTTAGCATCCGTACGGAATGTACAGACTGCACAGTCAGCACTCATTTTTTTCCTTGTTTGGGAATTCGAACAGATCGCGATATCTCTCTCATCTGACGTCCGTTTGAACCCAAACAAGTTGCATTGGGTTTGTGACGATGAGGGCTACGCACCCATTCGTTTTGAGGCAATTCCGAGAACTTTGATTTTTGAGCTAAAATTTGACCCCTGGTCCAGATTTTGATCAGAAACAATCAAGTTATGGTTAGGCATATAGAGATAGATTTTATGTTTTATTTTGGTTGGGAGGGGGGGAATTTGACATTAGGGTCTTTTCTTTGTCAATTGAAACAACATTCCAGGTTTTGAACCTATGACATCATGTTAGATGGGATTTTCAATACTTTACTAAGGTGTTGAACTCATGAAAACTCATTAGAACATGTAACATCCCCGGTTTTAACCCTTGCAAATTATAATGTAATTGTATAAATGTGATTTAGGCTACTGAGCCAATATATTTAGGGCAAAGAGCCCATATTGATTAATGTAGTTGGGGGCCAAATTGTATATTATGTACATCAAAATAATTAATAAAAATAATAATCATTGGCTACAATATGAGAGGGATGATAACAATGGGGGGCTATGATTCCATAAGAGAGGGGGATAAAAGGGGATCCAAAGGGAAACCCATGTTATTATCCTAATTTAATGTATCTTTACCTTCTAATTTTCCTCTTGAGTGTATGAGAGATCAATCAATGAATTCATGTAAGAGGGTGGGTTTGATAAGTCCCATCCCTTAGTTATTAGGAGCATGGGGATGAAGTACAATCAACATTGGGGAGTGTGAGAATCGGCTTTTTTGGTTTTGCTTGGGTAAAAGGGAAATTCGTATGGAAAAAGAAGACAGTTTTTACATGCTATTTTTTGGTAGCAAGAGAGGAGCAGAGTGTTGGGAAGATCACCAACCATGTTGTTCTTGAAGGCAACCATTATTGGCTTGTGTATATGCTGGAAATGTGGCCTTTGTGCCTGTAAACATGGGTTGCATGCCCATGGAGCGTTTTCCTATTGGGGAAATGGCTCAAGAGCCTTATGTGAGTTCATGAAGTCCTAAACTGAGAGATTCTTGGCCAAACAAGTGCATTGGAGCCCTAGAAGGAAGTGGGAATGCCTGAGGGTCTGTGTGTAGTGAAGGGAGATCCCACTCCTTTAGTTCTACATGTTGTGGGGAAGAGATCTAGTGGATTGGAATTGTTGTTGGGGTAGAACCTAGGTTTTGGGATGTTGAATGTGGAGAATGAACAACCAAGAGTGTCAGATCTCTTTGTGGACTCAACCTCAGCTTGGGGGTGACTTGTTGTAGAGAGAAAATGAACAACAAGCCTATGTTTGGGAGGAACGTCCTTCATACATAGCTAGTTGGTTATTTTAAAAACATATAAGTTTTATGTTATGTTTATGATGTTATTGATGTTGTGTATGTATTTTATGGAATGTTATGTGTTTGTTGTTTTGTTGGAACAATTGCATTCACGTTTTAAAATATTTTGTTAGATGCATATTAAATTATGTGCCTACCACCCCTTGGTTTATTTTTTATGTATGGGGAATTTTTAAATTTCATGTTAGCAAGGGAGTATGTTACAATATGGTATTAGAGATTTTGGTTCAACATTGGACTCGTATGGGCCAAGGATCAACGTGAATTTGACAAAATTCATTGTTATAGATTTTGGATCTATGGCAGATTTGGGGAAAATTGTGGAATCAGGGATAAATCCCCAATTTTCCAAGAAAATTCAGGCTGAAATTATAGTCAAAATAGCTGAGGAGATGATCGATGGAATCAATCTGCAACTTGCAGAGTCAAATTTGGCCAGGAAGGTCAAATTTTGTGTTTTAACAATGAACGAGGAGTCAATAAAATCGACAACCCATATAACATTAGACATGGAAATCAACGATTGAGATTCAATATAGACTAGTTTAAACTTCCAAGTTCAAGGAAGATAAATTTAGGAGGGATTATAAAATTCTCAAAAATTATAATTTTTGGGATTTTTGATAAATTTTGTACAGTTATGACTGTTAATGATTGCATCTATAGGAGACATCCTCCAACCTACAAACCTGTGAGATGTGGAATATAACATATATGTGAAGTCTTACTCTCAGCTTACAAACCTGAGAGAAAGCCCCTAATAAAGGGTTTGTGGTTCCATCCTGGGACAGGGGCTATGAATGTATATGGCCTCCTCCATGATGTGAGAGAGAAGAACTCCAGATGATTATCCGATGTAAGAGTGATCTGTTGAGTTAGAGAAATCTCGAAAAGCATTGGGCACATCATCATGAGAATAAGAATGACGATGATCTAATGGCCTCCTTTGAATAACAATAGAGTTGATGTGAAGACTCCAAATGATCCTCCTGTCGGTAGCAGTGGGAAAGAAGATCTGTAGAGTATATGTGACTATGGCTAAGCATAAGTGCACGTGTGAGGACCTAGTTCATCTGTGTAATGCAGTGACTAAGGTCTATGACATACATATGGATGTAGCCCCTAGTGGATGAGCACTAGTGGGTATATCCTATCCTTTTCTATATATTTTTCAAGAGTCAAACCTACCTATAACCCTAGTTATTGTGTAAAGGGTACAGGTCGGCCCTATGTTATTGTGTCTAAAGATAAACTATAAAAGATAATTAATATTAATTTTAATAGTAATATTAATATTAATTATTATAATAATAAAACATTAATATGTCTAAGTGAGGTCGGCCCTATTGTTCCAATAGACAGGATAAGTCTAATATAAGTAAGATGAAATCTTTCATTTGTATACACACACTCACTTGTTAGTTTTGGAAATTTCAGCAAGTACACTTCTTGGTCAAAGTTGCGCACCTCTCTTGGGTGCTAGGGTTTCTAGGTTTTGTGCACCCTCTTGCGTGCTAGGATATTCTTGGTGGTGGAAAGTTCTTTCTCTTGAAGAGTATAGAAAAGGATTTGGCTGGGTTTTTCTCCCTTGTTTGAGAAAGGTTTCCCAGGATATACCTTGTGTTCTTGTGCATGGTGCTTCTTCATGTGATCTTGGTTGCCGCAACATTTATGGTTATGGTTAATTGTAAAAATGGAATGAATTTCATATTTAACCTAATGCTATGAAAAAATAACATGGTATCAGAGCATGGGTCATGAAAGAACCCATTGAACAAGCATCCACCAAGTCTCATCCCTTATCAACATTCTTCACAAGAAAAAAACAAGGAAAAGCGTCACTATTGTCGTACATGAAAATTAGGGATTTTATTGAAGAAGATTTTCAGCCTCAAAACCTTCTAGAAAAGTGAGCCCTAGCCCAAGGAACTCTTTGGCACCTTTAGTGAACCTTTTCAGTGGGTATATCTCCCAGAAAGTGAAACCCTAGTTTGCACAATGTACCAGAAGTACCAGAAACCAGAAGTACCAGAGTACCAGAAGTACCAGAAAACCAGAAGTACCGGAAAACCAGAAGCACCAGTCTAAAAATCCATTGGTCAAGTTTTTAGAAATTTGATTGCATCAGCTTACTTGTCTCAGCTCAGTGCATCTATCCACTGGATCATAATTTCAAAATTTGAAGTTTGAAAAATTAGGGTTTCCTCATAAAACCCTAAGTTGCAGTTGCAGTTTCATAATCAATTGCAGTATCAGTTGAAGTATCAGGTGTTGTACCAGTTGCAGTCACCCTTGAAGTCTTTTAAGAGTTATTACCATTGCTACCAGATGGTGCCACTACCTGCAAATACTATCAGAGGTATGTACTCACATATGTTTAAATTGTTAAAGCTTTAAAGGGTATTTGCAGGAGAAGGGATCTCTTGCCATAAATCCAGAAGGATCTCAAGATCCAACACATTCAAAAGAATATTGCAACCCATGTTTGATTATTCTAATATGCATCTATTTGTTATTACCGCTGCTACCAGATGGTGCCACTACCTGCAAATACTATCATAGGTATGTACTCATATATGTTTAAATTGTTAAAGCTTTAAAGGGTATTTGCAGGAGAAGGGATCTCTTGCCATAAATTCAAAAGGATCTCAAGATCCAATACATTCAAGAGAATAATGCAACCCATGTTTGACTATTCTAATATGCATCTATTTGATCTAGGTTGCAAGTTGAAGCTATGACCATCATACTAACCTTTGGTCAAAATTAAAGTCAAGATATTAGATGGATTAAAGTTGAGATCATAGAATTTGTTCTCTAACCCAACCTTTTGTCAAGATAGAATATTGTCCTAATACAAAAGACAGGTTGAAGAAAGCACTTGTTATCTTGAGTGAAGGAGACTTGGAAGAAAAGCAACACACTAGAAGTGAAGACTCCAGGTTTGATTGTTGTAATTGCCATTCCTCTAACTTATATTTCTAAAGTTTTCTACTTTACAAATAGGTGTTGTAGCTATGATAACAATCCTTAAGATTATTTTGATTCTAGAGATGTACTCATTATTCTCCTTTAGGAGATATTCTTTTTTTGGTTCCTCTTGTTTTCTTATTCCAGACAGGTCAAGAACAAAGGAAGATGCTTATCCTTCAGAGGGAGTCACATTGACTTAGAGGGAGTCAAAACTATTTGAGAAAGAGGAAGAATAAAACCATTTGTGAGACAATCAATGCAATAATGCATGATCAAAATCTTTCTATGATTTCATGGGCAGAAGCATGCATGATGTAGTATATGTTCAGAACAAGAGTCTTCACCAGAATAGAAGCCTTCACCAGAGTGAAGCCTGAGATTGAACACTTGATATTATTTAGGTGCACAATGTATATTCATGTACCCAAAGAGAAGAAGTCCAAGCTATATCCTTTAGAAATAAAGAATACAATGAATCTTCAAAGACATTCCAAATCGACGTCCCTGGTTAGAGAAAGATTGAGACAAGCATAAACATTGTTCTTGAAGAAGAGATAGTCTTTCTAAGATCCATAGAATCTCAGATGGAGATTGACAGTAAGACTATACCTTCTCCGCCTTCAACATTTCAGAGGGAGAAAGACATTATTTCTCGAGTTGATATGCTCAATGATATTACAACAAGGCATTAGATGCCTACCTATACTCACTATGCAAGATGCATACAAGCCTCTCAAAGCACATTCCAAGAAAGAAAAAGAGTTTTTCAAAGTCATGAGCCACTTCATTGATGCTGACACTTCTTGTCTTAGAAAAGCAACAAGAGAAATAATATGACAAGATTTCATGATAGAAGAATACCAATACATATTAAAGAATGATGTATGAGATGTTATTCAGGAACCTGAAAGAGAAGTCAGTAGTAAATTCCAAGTGGATCTATAAGATCAAGCATTCAGCTGATGGAAGTGTTGAGAAATTCAAAACGAGGTCTATGGCCAAAGGTTTCTCATAAACATAGGGAGTTGTCCATGATAAGACACTTGACCCAGTGAACTGATTCATTTCCATCCATACCACATTTCATGAGTTGGAAACTATATTAGATAGATAGATTCTTGATGATTTTGGATTTCAACAAGAGAATTGCTGATCCAAAACCTATACAGTGTTGGTGACAAGAACCTAACCCTGATGACTTACTCAGAAAGCCTTGTTTTTTAAAACAAGCAAGCATTGACTTCTGATTTTCATAAAGGATCAGAGTATGATACACTACTTCTTGGGACAAGAAGTATGACAGAGGACCGATGAAATTTTCTTGATTCAAGGAAATATACAGTGGGAATATTAAAGAAGTATGACAGAATAAATCCACTGTGATGGATTTAAAGAAGAAGATTGATGACGACTCAGACGAGACTAATCCATAGTTGATTGGATCACTGATGTATCCAGTCAACAAAAGAATTGATTCACGCCATATAGTGAATTTGATGAGTCAATCGAGACAGACTCACTAGGAAACAACAAAACATGTATTAAGACACAGTTGGATATGATCCGAGATATGCCTCCAGTGTGAACTTGAGTTTGCAAAATATGCTGATTCAGATTGAGAAGAAAGTATAGTGGACTGGAAGAACACATCTGGTTGATTTTCTACCTTGAAGTCTTCCAAGGTTTCTTGACATAGTAGGAAACAAAACTCTGTGGCCTTGGGTGCACCAGAGACAGAGTATGTGTATGCAGTGAGTGTGCAAAGAAACGTGGCTTCACAAACTTTCGAAAGATTTACTTGACCATGAGATGGATCCTATGATAATAACTAAGAGTCATGTGTAAATATTCTTGATACTCCAGTGTCTCCTGATGGTTCAAAACATGACGAGATGAAAGATATATGATACAAAAGAAAGATTGTATACTTGCAGTATCTTCCTACACCTGAGCAGACTGCAAACATTTACTTGGTGAAGAACTCCTTACAAGTTAAGAGGGAGTATGGATGACCTTATCCAAAAAAAAAAACTCTGAGTACATCGGTATGAGACTTGGCTTAATGGAGAATGCCTCCCTAGTTGAGAGGGAGTGTTAATGATTGCAGCTATAGGAGACATCCTCCAACATACAAACCTGTGAGATGTGGAATATAGAAATTATGTGAAGTTTTACTCTCATCTTACAAACCTAAGAGAAAGCCCCTAATAAAGGGTTCATGGTTCCAGCCTGGGAAAATGGCTAGGAATGTATATGGCCTCCTCCATGACATGAGAGAGAAGAACTCCAGATGATTATTCGATGTAAGAGCGATCTATTGAGTTAGAGAAATCCTGAAAAGTGTTGGACACATCATCATGAGAACAAGAACAAAGATGATGTGATGGCCTCCTATGAATAGAAATAGAGTTGATGTGAAGACTCTAGATGATACTCATGTCAGTAGTAGTGGGAAAACAGATCTGTAGAGCAGACGTGACTATGGTTGAGCATAAGTGCACGTGTGAGGACCTAGTTCATCTGTGTAATGCAGTGACTCAGGTCTATGACATCCATATGGATGTAGCCCCTAGTGGATGAGCACTAGTGGGTGTATCAGATCCTTTGCTACATATTGTTCAAGAGTCAGACCTACCTATAACCCTAGTTATTTTGTAAAGGGTACAGGTCGACCCTATCTTATTGTGTCTAAAGATAAATTGTAAAAGATAATTAATAGTAATATTAATATTAATTATTATAATAATAAACAATTAATATGTCTAAGTGAGGTCGGCCCTATTGTGCTAATAGATAGGATAAGTCTAATATAAGTAAGAATAAATCTTTCATTTGTAGACACACACTCACTTGTTATTTTTGGAAATTTCAGCGAGAACACTTCTTGGTCAAAGTTGCGCACCTCTCTTGGGCACTAGGGTTTCTAGGTTTTGTGCACCCTCTTGTGTGCTAGGATATTCTTGGTGGTGGAAAGGTATTTCTCTTGAAGACTATAACAAATGATTTGGTTGGGTTTTTCTCCCTTGTTTGAGAAGGATTTCCCAGGATATATCTTGCGTTGTTGTGCATGGTGCTTCTTCATGTGATCTTGGTTGATGCAACATTTATGGTTATGGTTATTGTAAAAATGGAATGAAATTCATATTTAACCTAATGATATGAAAAACTAACATGGTGTCAGAGCATAGGTCATGAAAGAACCCATTGAACAAGCATTCTCCAAGTCTCATCTCTTATCAACATTCTTCACAAGAAAAAAAAGGAAAAACGTCATTGTTGTCGTACATGAAAATTAGGGCTTTGTATTGAAGAATATTTTTATCCTCAAAAACTTCTAGAAAAGTGAGCCCTAGCCCAAGGAACTCTTTGGAACATTCAATGAACCTTTTTAGTGGGTAAATCTCCCAGAAAGTAAACCCTAGTTTTCACAATGTACTAGAAGTACCAGAGTACCAGAAAACCAGAAGCACCAATCCAGAAATCCGTTGGTCAAGTTTAAGGGGGTAAAATTTAAATTTTTAGAAATCTGTCTGCATCAGCTTACTCGCCTCAACTCAACGCATCTATCCCTTGGATCAGAATTTCAAAATTTGAAGTTTGAAAAATTAGGGTTTCCTCATAAATCCCTAAGTTGCAGTTGTAATTGCAGTTGAAGTTGAAGTTTCAGAATCAGTTGCATTATCAGTTGTTGTACTAGTTGCATTCACCTTGAAGTATTTTAAGAGTTATTACCGTTGCTACCAGATGGTGCCACTACCTACAAATACTATCAGAGGTATGTACTCACATATGTTTAAATTGTTAAAGCTTTAAAGGGTATTTGCAGGAGAAGGGATCTCTTGCCATAAATCCAAAAGGATCTCAAGATCCAACACATTCAAAATAATAATGCAACCCAGGTTTGATTATTCTGATATGCATCTATTTGTTATGACATTTGTTTGATCTAGGTTGCATGTTGAAGCTATGACCATCATACTAACCTTTGGTCAAAATTAAATTCAAGATATTAGATGCATTAAAGTTGTGATCATAGAATTTGTTCTCTAACCCAACCTTATGTCAAGATAGAATATTGTCCTAATACAAAAGACGAGTTGAAGAAAGCACTTGTTATCTTGAGTGAAGGAGACTTGGAAGAAAAGAAACACACTGGAAGTGAAGACTCCACATTTGATTGTTGTAATTGCCATTCCTCTAACTTATATTTCTAAAGTTTGCTACTTTAAAAATAGGTGTTGTAGTTGTGATAACAATCCTTAAGATTGTTTTGATTCTAGAGATGTACTCATTATTCTCCTTTAGGAGATATTCTTGTTTTGGTTCCTCTTGTTTTCTTGTTCCAGATAGGTCAAGAACAAAGGAAGATGCTTATCCTTTAGAGGGAGTTGAAAATATTTTAGAAAGAGGAAAAGTAAAACCATTTGTGAGACAATCAATGCAATAATGCTTGATCAAAATATTTCTATGATTTCATGGGTAGAAGCATGCATGATGTAGTATATGTTCAGAATTAGAGTCTTCACTAGAATAGAAGCCTTCACCGGAGTGAAGCCTGAGATTGAAGACTTCAGGTTATTTGGGTGCCCAATGTATCTTCATGTACCCAAAGAGAAGAAGTCCAAGCTAGATCCTTTAGAAAGGAAAGATACAGTGAATCTTCAAAGACATTCCAGATTGACATCCATGGTTAGAGACAGATTGAGACAAGCATAAATGTTTTCCTTGAAGAAGAGATAGTCTTACTAAGATCCAGAGAATCTCAGATGGAGATTGACAGTAAGACTATACCTTCTCCGCCTTCAGCAGTTCAGAGGGGAAAGACATTATTTCTCCAGTTGATATGTTCAGTGATATTACAGCAAGGCATAAAATGCCTACCTAGACTCACTATGCAAGAGGCATACAATCCTCTCAAAGGACATTCCAAGAAAGAAAAAGAGTTTTTCAAAGTCATGAGCCACTTCATTGATGCTGACACTTCTTGACTTAGAAAAGCAATAAGAGAACCAATATGAAAAGATGTCATAACATAAGAATACCACTACATATTAAAGAATGATGCATAAGATGTTATTCAAGAACTTGAAAGGAAAGTTAGCAGTAACTTCCAAGTGGATCTATAATATCAAGCATGCAGCTGATGGATGTGTCGAGAAATTCAAAACGAGGTCTATGGCCAGAGGTTTCTCATAAATAGAGGGATTTGTCAACGATAAGACACTTGACCCAGTGAACTGATTCAATTCCATCCGTACCACCTTTCATGAGTTGGAAAATATATCAGATAGATTCTTGATGAGTTTGGATTTCAGCAAGAGAATTGTTGATCCAAAACCTATACAGTGTTAGTGACAAGAACCTGATCCTGATGAATTACTTAGAAAGCCTTGTTGTTGAAAACAAGAAAGCATTGACTTCTGATTTTCATAAAGGATTAGAGTACGATACACTACTTCTTGGTACAAGAAGTATGACAGAGGACCGATGAAGTTTTCCTGATTCAAGGAAAATATACAGTGGGAATATTAAATAATTATGATAGAATTCAAATCCACCATGATGGATTTAAAGAAGAATATTGATGATGATTTAGACGAGACTAATCCACAATTGATTGGATCACTGATGTATCCAGTCAACACCAGACTTGATTCATGCCATACAGTGAATTTGATGAGTCAATCGAGATAGACTCACTAGGAAACAACAAAACATGTATTAAGACACAGTTGGATATGATCCGAGATATGCCTCCAGTGTGAACTTGAGTTTTCAAAATATGTCGATTCAGATTCAGCAGAAAGTACAGTGGACCGAAAGAACATATCTAGTTGATGTTCTACCTTGAATTCCTCCAGGGTTTCCTAACACAACATGAAACAAAACTCTGTGGCCTTGCATGCACCAGAGACAGAGTATGTATAAGCAGTGAGTGTGCGAAGCAATGTGGCTTCACAAACTTCCGATAGATTTACTTGACCATGAGATGGATTCTATGATGATAACTAAGAGTCGTGTGTAAACCTCCTTGAGATTCTAGTGTATCCTAATGGTTCAAAACACGACGAGATGAAAGAGATATGATACAGAAGAAAGATTGTATACTTGTAGTATCTTCCTACACCTAAGCAGACTACAAACATTTACTTGGTGAAGAACTCCTTCTGAGTTAAGAGGGAGTATGGATGACCTTAGCCAAAAAAAAAAACTCAGAGTACATCGGTATGAGACTTGGCTTGATGGAGAATGCCTCCCTAGCTGAGAGGGAGTGTTAATGATTGCAACTATAGGAGACATCCTCCATCCTACAAACCTATGATATGTGGAATATAACAACTATGTGAAGTCTTACTCTTAGCTTACAAACCTGAGAGAAATCCTGTAATAAAGGGTTCATGGTTCCATCCTGGGACAGAGGCTAGGAATTTATGTGGCCTCCTCCATGACGTGAGAGAGAATAACTCCATAGGATTATCCAATGTAAGAGTGATCTATTGAGTTAGAGAAATTCTGAAAAGCGATGAGCACATCATCATGATAATAAGAACAAAGATGATGTGATGGCCTCCTCTGAATAGCAACAGAGTTGATGTGAAGGCTCCAGATGATCCTCCTGTCGGTAGCAGTGGGAAAGAAAATCTGTAGAGCAGACGTGACTATGGTTGAGCATAAGTGCATGTGTGAGGACCTAGTTCATCTATGTAATGTAATGAATTAGGTCTATGACATCCCTATGGATGTAGCCCCTAGTGGATGAGCACTAGTGGGTGTATCAGATCCTTTGCTATATATTTTTCAAGAGTTAGACCTACCTGTAACCCTAGTTATTGTGTAAAGGGTACAGGTCGGCCCTATCTTATTGTGTCTAAAGATAAATTGTAAAAGATAATTAATATTAATATTAATTATTATAATAATAAACAATTAATACGTCTAAGTGAGGCCATCCCTATTATGCCAATAGATAGGATAAGTCTAATATAAGTAAGATGAAATCTTTCATTTGTAGACACACACTCATTTGTTAGTTTTGGAAATTTTAGCAAGTACACTTCTTGGTCAAAGTTTCACACCTCTCTTGGGCACTAGGGTTTCTAGGTTTTGTGCACCCTCTTGTGTGCTAGGATATTCTTGTGGTGGAAAGGTCTTTCTCTTGAAGAGTATAGCAAAAGATTTGGCTGGGTTTTTCTCCCTTTTTTGAGAAGGGTTTCCTAGGATATATCTTGTGTTCTTGTTCATGGTGCTTCTTCATGTGATCTTGGTTGCTGCAACATTTATGGTTATGGTTAATTGTAAAAATGGAATGAATTTCATATTTAACCTAATGCTATGAAAGACTAACAATGACATGGACTGACAAGGTCCACAGTGGTATTGCCATGGTGGAAAAAGGCACGGGTCATGGTATAGAGTTTGAAGGATCAATGATTAAGATCATCTCGACATTAAGAATCAATGATCAAGATTCATTAGCAGGTTTGTAGAGGCTTGATGAAGTTTGGAGAAGTTGGTGGAATTACGGATGAGACCACTCTGATCTTGAAGATCAACAATATAGATCTAACGTGGGAGATTCTTTTTAGAATAATATTATGGGAAAAGGATTGTGGAAACAATCATGACAAGATAAATTCTCCTAGGAAGAATCCACGAAGAAAAAGGTCTAACAGGCTTGCGACTTGCAGGTTTCGGGAAAACCCTATATCCTGCAACTTGACACTCCGTGGGGAAAATTCCATGATTTTTTTTTCTATATGCTTACGGGTCACATGCTTTGGGAAAATCACAACACAAGTTAAGTTACACTTTGTGAGGAAAATCTTGATGGGCTTGCAGGAAAAACTTATAACACACTATTTGACAACCCTGTTATGCCCCCATGCCAAGGGGTAACTAGAGGAGATCATGTCTCATGGATCACAATGGAGACAATAATCCTGACCATAATGATGATCAACATGTCCACAGATGGCAGCCCAACATCCCCCTCCCTCCCTCATTTTCCTCTATAGCTACAGATCAACCAAGGACATCACATCCAAGCAATCCAATGTATGGGAGATGGTAAGCGAGTGTCACCATGAGGTATGTTAGTCCTTTCATGCAAAGTGTTGTTCTTAATTTGTTGAGAACGTGGATGAGGATTTTTGGTTGAAGTTGGATAATGGATCATTGGCTTGGAAAATTTTGTTTGTTTCCTTGTTTCATCTTGGTGGTCATCTTCTATGCCCTAGTCTCGTGTTGTCATCGCTCATAGAAAATGGGTACTACTGGGGGGTCCTCACAAGGGTAATGTTTCATTCCCCACCATACTTAACACCTTCCATCTCGGAGCCTCTCATAGGGAACTAAACTTTGTTAATGGGTCATGGTCCATTCTCTCATGAAAAGAAGGGGTTGAAGGCCCAGAGGTTGATGCAGTTGTTGTATGTGTATAGGATATAATAATGCAGGCCACCATAAAATCCACATGCCAGCTTGAGATCTACCTCCTCTAATGGTAATCACCCCTTCTCCTAATGCAATGAATGCACAATTATAAAAAGACTATCGCCCAGTAAAAATGAAGGAATAAAGCTTGAAACTTGTAAAGGGGACTTGCAAATAATAACTAGGTATTAAATGGAAATTAAGGGGTTTGGAATACAAAAAGTATTGAGGAAAGGGTATATCAAGCATCAAGTGATACCACTATAAAGGTTCTCATAGAAATGGATTTAATGACACCATAAGCCATGAAGTAAGCCCAAATTCATTTCACTATTAAACTTACTCTTGAAGGGTTTCTTTCTTTCATAACTTCACTCATGACCTATCCCTCTACCTAGGTATTTTATTTCATGTCTAGGTTGGCACACCTAATAGGGTTGGATGAAGGCCCTCCCATGTTCAAACTTTCCAACTCACATGAAGCCTTGTGTTGGCACAGGGGTAGACCCATAGTTTAGCTCTAACAACGCACCAATAAGCCCTAACTACCGGCCCTTTTAGCAACACCTACAAAGCAGATGCAGTCTCACCTGAAGTAGCAATAGGGGGTTGTAGGAAACATGTGTCTACAACAAGAAGAATTGCAAAGTGGATCGAACACAACAACAATACAACATCTAGATATCATTTACCAACTTAAACCCACTTCACATAGTTATATCTCAAATCTAACACAATGATGCAACAACATACTAATCAGAAGGTAAAAGAACACAAAATCAATCGCACAGAACAACAAGATATACGTGGTTCACCTTCTCCCTAGGGCTATGTCCATAGAACTATGTTTCTTGATATTATAAGAAAACATGTAGTTCTATCTATGCTCTGAGCTTCTAGATTTCTCTTTCTTTCTCTTCTCCTCTGCCCTCCCTGCGCACCTAGTTGTAGGGTTGATCATCGCACCTATTTGAAGATCTTATAATGCCAGAAGGCTCTCACACCCAACACTTCTCTCTCTTGACAATAATAACTCAATCATAACAACAACAAACTCTGAACGCACTCAGGCCAATATCCCTCTCTCAACGAACCCATCCCAGGTCCTCTAGACCTCTATTTATACATTACATGACAAAGTCTAGGTGTTAGAACCCTAGATATGAAACCCTAGGTGTCTAAAAACCTAGGTAAACTTGACCCATGTTTTTCGGGCTTCGCCAACCTTTCTTTCCATCTTTCCCGCAAAGTGCTCCAAATCATCCATCGGTGGCTTTTTCCCGCTTGCTGAGTTGTCCACGATCCATCTTCCTTGTTGATCTATTCTCTTCGATATTCTCATCTAACGACTCGTCTTCCCGTACTTTGCTCCTTCTTTTCTACTTCTTAGGCCACTTTGACCCAATCTCATTTAATGTGTCTTCCGCACATTTCACACTTCGTCTTTTCCTTTCCATTTTCTTCGCTTTCTTTCTTAATTCATACCCAAGGGCCAACATGCCCCCAACACTCACATGTGACTTATCCATAGGAACTGCAGATTTGAAAATTTTGTTTCACTTCAATTTCAGACTGCGCGGAGCATCCTGTGCTTTATGCTCAATTCCTCCTCACTGTGTTCAAAATATATTTTATGTGTCTAGTACCCAGTTTCAACTTCACCTGGTACCTAGACCCTTCTCCTTCAAGATCTACCGAGAGCTGCAAGGAAGCTGGTTGTCATAGTACAAATCCAACTGGCTCCCATTCACCAAACCTTCCTTCCATTCTCCATTCAAAGTCTTCAACTGTGCAACTCCTCCTTTTGTGACATAAGCAACCTCATATGGCCCAAGCCAATGTGTTTTGAACTTCCCTGGATGCTTCATGAACTTGTTGTCATATACCAATACCAAATCTCCTTTCTTAAAGACTTTCTTCTTGATGTGTCTGTCATGATAAGCCTTCTCTTGTTCCTTCTGTACCTGTTGATAGAATCCTTCAATAAATCTATCCTCCTCTAGCTCTACCAATTGTGCAAGTATGTTTTGCACGCCAGTGTCATCCATATCTGTAAATATTGTAATTCTGAGACTAGGGACCAGATATTCCATAGGGACAAATGCTTCTAAACCATAAACCAATTTAAATGGAGTCTACATTTCTAGCTTCTTGCAAGTGGTTCTATAGGCCCATAACACTGTTGGTACTCTCAAATCCCAGTCATGTTTATTCACACCACAAATCTTCGTCAGCGTAGTCTCCAATGTCTTATTGAATGCTTCAACTGTACCATTCTCTTGTGGGTGGTATGAAGTGCTCTTCTGATGATGAACTTCAAACTCCTGAGTCAAGGATTCAATAGTCTTGTTAATAAAATGTGTACCTTGATCACTCATGAGGACCTTTGGTAATCCAAACCTGGTTATGATATCATCAAAATGAAACATGTAGCTGTAGTTGCACTACAGTCCTTAACTTCTCTTGATTCTACCCATCTAGCCAAATACTCTGTCACAATGATGATGTATCTTGCTCCTGTGTGCTTCCCTGGTGGGTTGATAGGTCCCATGAAATCAATGGCCCATTTCTCAAATACATGTAAGGTTAGTTGTGGTGCTAAAGGCATCTCATCTCTCCTAGAAGGTTTTTGAACTCGTTGGCATACATCACAGGCTCTGTAGTAGTCTTTAGCATCCTTGTGTAAAGTGGGCCACCAAAGGCCAACTCTAAGAATATTTTGCATTGTTTCTTTTCTTGCATAATGTCCTCCTGTGATGCCTTCATGTGCTTCTGCCAGAATCAGTGGTCTTTTTGCCTCCATAACACATCTCCTCGGGATCTCATTAGGTCCCATCTTATATAGTTTTCCAACTATGAGGGAAAAATCTGCAGCATGGACAACCAATTGTTTCTTCTAAATGACTGTATATTCGTGTGGTGCCATTCCTTTAGACATGAACTAGAATATCTTGACAAAGTGATCATCAACCTTCCTAATGGCCAGTAATTATGCATCTGATAATGTATCCTCCGGACTAGTAGGTTCCTCTCCATGCTCTAATCTGGACAAATGATCAGGTCCCTTGTTCATTCTCTCTTGCTTGACCACGATCTCAAAATCGTATTCTTGAAATAGCAGTAGCCATCTGCATATTGTTCCCCCCAACACTGGCTTGTTGACTAGGTATTTTAGTGCAGAGTGATCCGTGAACATCTTAAAGTGTCCTCCCAACAAGTAGTGACGAAATTTCTATAGTGCATACACCATGGCTAAACCTTCTCTCTCAGTGGTGGTGTAATTTATCTGAGTTGTAGAGAGATTCTTACTAGAAAAAGCTAAGGTACGGTCAATATCTCCTGCTCCTGGTTGTGCTAACATTGATCCCAGTTCAATAGATGATGCATCAACATGCACATGAAATTCCTTACTCTAATATGGAAAAACTAGAATAGGCGCAGTAACCATTTTCTATTTCATTGTGTCGAAGCTCTGTTGGCACTCTTCTGTCCATTGAAACCGACAATCTTTCCTCAAAGTATTCTCCATGGGTGTTGTAATATGTGCATAGCCCTTAATGAACTTCCTGTAGTATCCAATATATCCCAGTGTAGTGCGCAACTGTCTAACTGAAGTAGGAGGGGGTAGATCAACAATAATGGCGATCTTAGATGGATCTACCAACAATCCCTGCTTACACACAATATGGCCTAGCAACACTCCAAAGGGTGAAAAGAAGATGCATTTCTTCAGGTTCAGGGAAATCTCCTGCACTTATCCAACATTAGTTTTAAACTTTCAATATGATTTTGCAATAAGCTAAAAATAGTCCAATCATCAAAATATGCTTCCAGGAATTTATGTAAAAACTCCTTGAATGCTTCGACCACCACCCTAGAAAATATGATGGTGCATTCTTCTATCTGAAAGGCATCACTATGTATTGGTAGGATCCCCATTCTGTTGCAAATGTAGTCTTATGGTAATCTTCCTTGGCAATCCTGATCTGGTGATAACCTGAAAATATATTTGTGGAGTAAACTTCATGTCCTCCGACATTATCTAACACTTTGTTAGTAAACGGTGTAGGGAATGGATCATGTAGGCATGCATCATTCAGTTTCCTCAAGTCTACACAGATTCTGATCTCTCATGTTTTCTTATCTTGAACCACAATCAGGCTAATCCATTCTGACTCTTCAACGAGTTCTATGATTCCTGCTTCCAACATTCTGTCTATCTCAATCTTGACTTTCTCTTTATATTTGAGATTCAATCTATAGGGTCTTTGCTTGACTAACCTTGCATCTGGTTTCAAGGGGATCTTCATCTCTCCCATGGGCCCCTTAATTCCCTTCATATCAGTGAACTTGGTTGAAAACAAGTTCTGGTATTCATACAGTAATTTTGTGATCTTGTCAATAGTGGCATCGTCCCAGTAATCTTCGACGTTGGCAAGCTTAGGGGCTTGCTCTGTTCCAATGTTAAATTTATTGATTTTGATTGGTTGTCCAATAAAAGGTAGTTTGAATCCTTGTCCCTCTATGTCTCTCTGTCCTTTTGTTTCTACAATGTTCACATTTCTAGGATCATTGTCTTCATCAACATTGATATTGTAACACCCTTGCAATTTTTGAAGAGGTACAGTCCATTCATATTCATCTTTCTCAACAGGGAGCTTAGGTGCCTCCTCAAATACTTTATGTCTTACAACCTGTAAATCTTGATCTATCGTAGGGTACTAACTTTCAAATAAAAATGTAGTTACAAAATTCTGAGTCATACCTCGCCAATCAACAGTGGTGAGGCGTAGTTCTGCTTCTAGATACTAGTTGATGGGCATTGTATCCAGCGTGTTAATGAATTTATGCACCCATTTCTCTTGAGGAATGCTACTCCAGGCCTCGTCACAACTTTGCACATGGTCCTTCAGACAACTTTGACCTGTGTATCTAACTTCGCTTCCTGCTACTTGTTCTGAAAAGTGCGTTGTCATCAAAGTGTGACATTGCACCAAGTCCGCGATGTTATTCTTGTGCACTCCCCACCATCTTGTCGGAGTTTCTTTCAAGGCCTCGTCTAGTGCTAACAGTCTATGTTGTACTGGTACAATTTCTTCAAATTCTAATAAGAAAGTTTCTAAATGATTCAAACCATCAAATGTGGGCAAATCACTGACTGTTGTGTCGATCCAATGAACTTCTCTGGTCAATCTAGCACATCTCCACGCAAAGACTTCATACATTTTGTTCTACCAGTTGGCACTTTTCCAACTTAAATTCCCAACATGTATTGGAACTTTTCCAACTTAAATTCCCATCTACAGTAGGATTAATGTAATCTAGTTGTCTTGCTATCAATTTGTATATACTCTCTAGCTCATATGCACGGTCTTCTTCTCTGATGGGTTATGTATATCTGTGACCTTCATCATGATACAGAGGTGTAATGACCCTAAATCCATCACCTTCAAATGTCATTCTTCTTTTCTTTAAAACAACAAAAATAGAATTATTGAAATCCCAGTCAATTCCTAACAGCACAGGATAAGGACAACTGTAATCAACTATCTCAACTACAAAATCTACAAACATTCTGACCCCGTCAATGTCCACATGGACATGTTCCAGCCTTCCAAAGGGGCTTACTGCTTGTTGATTAGCCATCCTAATCCTGATAGGGGAGTAAATCAACTTAGGTTTTCCCATCAGGGCCCAAGTCTACTTCGTCATAATATTGACTTCTGACCCTAAGTCGAGGACCACATCATCTATATCATAATCTCCAATCTGAGCATTCAGGTGTAGTTCCTTATTTGTCCTTCTCTTTTTAGATACTTTATGTATTGCTCTGTTCAATAAGGGATCTATCCTGCCTATCTTATATTGTTTGATCAAATTTTGTAGTTCTTGTACATCGCTTTCATCCTTAATCAAGTTAATGAAAGTACATAATAATTCCATAAGTTTTCTTACCTCTTTTTCTTCTCTGGGTGAAGCAAACTGATCAAGTATCAGAGGCATCCCACATTCTCTTAATTCCGAGTGACCTTTGATGAAGAAGCATGATCTCTTCCGAATTCTTTTCTTGCCTCCTCAAATGTTTTCTTTTCTTTCCTTGCATCAAACACTGGTGTTTTCTCTGTAGCTCTTCTGACTTTTGATTATTCTGTAGTCTTTCCTGGGGTCTCTCTTTCCTCTCCTGTAACAACGCCTCCTCTAGTGATAACAATGAATTTGGGATCCTCTCCACGAGGTTTTGCTGAGATTAGTTGTACTTGTTGATTTCCTCCTTGTCTCTCCTAAAGTTTAGCTAACAACATAGGACAATCTTCTATGACATGTTCAAATGAGTTGCAATAGCTACAAGTGGTACAAGGGTTCTGACAGTCCCTTTCCAAGTTTCTTGGTTGTGTGTAGTTATAAAAAAATTATCTGACCTCGACCTCGACCCATGCCTCCTGCTCATCCTCTTCCTCTGAATCCACCACGAGGGTTGAAGTTTCCTCTTCCTAGGGAATTATACTGCGTAGTAGTTCCTTCCTGGTGTACTTCACCTTGAATCCTGTAGGTATCCCTTGACCTTTCATGCAAGAGATAATAAGATCTACAGTCCTTCTCATCATGCCCCGCTGATTTACAGAATGTGAAGTAAAGATTTGTATGTTTCTGGACATATTTTTGCATGTAATAGCATTCACCATGGCGATGTCTATTTCTACATACCTCGCACCAAGGTAGAGTAACTTGCTTCAAAGGGTTCGGAGCTCCAAAGGCCAAGTACTCTTAAAATAGGGGAAAGTGCTCCTTATCGTGACATTTTGACTTGCATATGATACACTAGATGTATTCTCTATTATCTTTTCCCTTGCCTTTCTTCATATCTTCGACCTGCAGAGACAAGCTAGTTAACTGACTCAAGATTTGACTCATACCTGAGTTGGATTCTCCCATAGGGGTTGATTCTAGTTTCATGGTGATCCCCAATGCCTCAGCCTGTGAAGCGATCTTCTGATGCATCAAAGGGACTCTGATGTGTGGTAGGAGGGCCGCAATGAACCATTCCTTGTTCTACTCGTCCGGGATCTGAAAACTCAATCGGCCTGTCAAGGTCTTAAACCTTTGATCAAACTCCCAAACAGATTCAACTACTTTTTTCTTGATTTATTTCAGCTTTGTAATGCATTTTGATTCTGACTTGGGTTTCTTGAATTCAACAATCAACATAGTCTTAATGACATTTAGTGGTTTCATTTGTGTAACTCCTTGGAAAAATTTCATGTACCATCTCAGTGCGCGGTCTCTCAAGGTGGTACTAAACTGGGCTCTCTTAACTCCGTCATTGACATTCTTAATACTCCATACAACTTCACATAAAAACTAGTGTTGATTAGGATCTTCAGATCCATCTCCCCTAAAGGTAGGTAACCTCATTTCATCTTCCATAGATCTTTCTAGGTTTTCTGACCAAGTAGGTGTTGAAATTCTTGTAACATTGCTTTGAGTGCTCTAATGACTCTAACTGCTCTGGTTACTTAATGATGCTAAAACAACAGGAAGAGTAATAATACTTACTTCAACAGTCTGTGTAGTTCCTAAACTTTTTGATTCTTCTCAATGAGTTCTGCAGTCTTCCCTTCCTCTGCCCTAGTGAACTTTGAATGTTCCTTAGTCGATAGGTCTTCTTCTTCTCCACTATAGAACCCTTCGTCCTGCAGTGGTTCGTGGCTCTGCTCAAACAAGTTCACCAGAGGGACCTCTCTGAAGATCCTTCCACTACGCGTATGACCAACCTCTGTGTCGCTGTCGTTGTCTGAATTCTTGAACATTAGCTTTTCGATCTAACCAACTACTGTATCTTCAAGATGTTCTTCTCATGCAATAGCATCTTGATCTTCAACTTTAAGAAGTGTACAAAATTTTCTCTAGGTCCTTTAAAGAAATATCTCTCTGCTTGGATATATGACTAAACTATGTCAATGGAAAACTCGGTGATGTACCTGCCAATAGTGCTATCAAACCAGTGATATTCTTCTCTTGACACAATGTTATCAACTCTTTTGACCTTCTTGATCAACACCTACATCCAAACCATGGGTGGTCTAGATCTGATCTCAAACTAGGTATCTGCTAATCTAGCTAACCACTCGTATGATTCCTTATAAATTACTCCAAAGAAAATATCATGTATATCAGTAAAGATATACCTACCCAACTAGTCTTCTGTACTAAGATTAGGGTTCTTGTTATGGGCTTCTACGAAGTCCTTTTCTTGTTCTTCGATCCACTTCTGAATCTTTGTCTTCGATGGAAACCACCTTGACATTCCCTCAAGAAGATCCCGGTCCTGAAAACAAAACCATTTGTTGGCACAAGGGCAGACCTAGGGTTCAACTCTAAAAATGCACCAACAAGCCCTAATTATTGGCCCTTTCGATAGCACCTGCGAAGCAGATGCAGTCTCACCTGAAGTAACAATAGGGGGTTGCAAGACATAGGTGTCTACAACTAGAGGAAATGCAAAGTGGATCCAACACAATATAAATACAACATCTAGATATCATTTACCAACTTAAACCTTCTTCACAAAGTTATATCTCAGATATAACACAATGATGAAATAACAGACTAATCAAAAGGTAAAATAACACAACATCAATCGCACAAAACAACAAGATATACATGGTTTACCCTCTCCCTAGGGCTACGTCTACAAAACTGTGTTTCTTGATATTATAGGAAAACATACAGTTCTATCTATGCTCTGAGATTGCAGATCTCTCTCACTTTCTCTTCTTCTCTCCCCTCCCTGTGCACCTAGCTACAAGGTTGATCTTCACACCCAGTTGAAGATCTTACAATACCATAAGGCTCTCACATCCAACAGTTCTCTCTCTCTCTAGACAATAATCACTCAATCATAACAACAACAAACTCTGAACACAGTCAGACCAATATCCCACTCTCAACGAACCCATCCTAGGTCCTCTAGACCTCTATTTATACATTACATGACAAAGTCTAGGTGTCGAAACCCTAGATCCAAAACCCTAGGTGTCTAAAACCCTAGGTCAAATTGACCCACGTTTTTCGGGCTTCGCCATCATGTCTTTCCATCTTTCCCACGAAGTTCTCTAAAGCATCCATTGGTGGATTTTTCCCACTTGTTGAGTTGTCCACGATCCATATTCCTTTCTGATCTGTTCTCCTCGATTTTCTCATCTAACGGCTCATCTTTTCGTACTTCTCTCCTTCTTTTCTGCTTCTTTGGACATTTCAACCCAATCTCAGTCAATGTGTCTTCCGCACAGTTCACACTTCGTTTTTTCCTTTCTGTTTTCTTCGCTTTCTTTCTTAATTCATACCCAAGGGCCAACACCTTGGGATGGTGTGATGCTTGAAGGGAATACTAAGGTAAAATTTTTACATGACTTATATCTTAAGTAATAACTTACTTTACGATTTAACGACTAATGTCTCTTATTAACATTGGTTTACCTTGTCTTATACTCTACTTTTTATTGGATGGCCCTAACATGGTTCTTTGAGCGATGTCCTCAGCTTTCACCCAGAACATGGTTCTCTTATTGTGGGAATTTGGCACGTGTGATGAAGAGAAGTGAGTCATATAGTGACTTGCCACCTTGGAAACTTGGACGATAGACAGATGGGATTGGTTTGAGCAGATTTGGTCATGATGGCACACAAATGGGTTGAAAACACACATGCTAGGAATAATACCTTAGGGATTATTATTCACCCGATTAGGGATGTTGCAACAGTAGGAAACCAGAAACCATGCATATATGAGATGCAACTCCCTCCATCCTAGATGCAATGCCCTAAACTATTTGTGTCTCCCTCCATTTGATCGTGACATCATCTTCTAGGGTTTTATGGCATTAGGGTTTGGACATTTGGGGTACTAGTGATGGTTTGGCTTGAACATGGGTGAGGAGACACACCATTTCCATTTAATCCACCTTGGATGATACCATGTAGCCTTGGGAGGCCTTCTCCTAGCCTTGGAAGGCTTGATGTCACCACATGTGTGGCACTTATGATGTATTTTTTGCATTTTAGCATTTTTTTCATTTTGCATTTTCTAATTGAATTTTGACTTGTTATGTGGACAAAGCATTTAGTTTATCCTCATATATAAAGGACAATGATAAATTTCATTTTGATCATCACTTTTTCACCTTACTCAAGTGAGGAACACTTCTGAAGTTTTTCATCCTTTTAGGGATCTTTGGCTCTTTTCTCTCATGCGCTATGCTTGAAGGAGGTTCAATGTGGATGTCTTACTCTTTTGGATGGATAATTTCTGCAATTAGGGTTTGAATTCTCTTGGTAATTGGATGAAGTAAGTAATTTTGTGCAATTTATCTTGTCTTGCTAATGTTAATGGTTAAATTGCTATCTTGTTGCAAGTATTCTTGTTTGATTGAAACCTTAAGAAGAAGGCACAAGTGCTTCTCTTCCTCACAAATTTTTATTTGTCCAAGTTTGTGAAGCATCCTTGCTAGGGTTAAAATCCTAAGGCCCAAAAGTTCTTTCACTTTAGGGTTTTAACCCTAGTCTTTTATCCTCTACCTAAGTGAAGCTAGAAGAAAGAAAAAATTACACTTAGGGTCCAAACGTGCTTGCACCCTAGGTACCTTCTTCCTCAAAGTCTAAAGCCTAAGGCCCAAACATTCTTTCACCTTAGGGTTTAGACTCATCCTCTTTCCCTTCATCTAGATCAATCTTCAATTTTAATGTATTTGAGACTCCATATTCCCTAAAAGATAATGTCATTGATCTAAGAGTGTTCTTGTGGCGAAAGTGTTTGTTAAAATCAATTTTCTCACTCTCTCTGACATCCCACTAACTTTACTAACCCTAACCTTAGCAAACATCAAGTATTTCTTTCTGTTTTTATAAAAGTGTTCTACAACCACTAAAAATTACCTTAAATTGTTGCATACACCTATCTAAAAGCGACTTAACTTGTTTAGAAACTACCTTTAGAAATTAGATAATAATATATTGGTTTAATGCTTAATTTTCACGATCAATTGTTATGTTTTTGAGCATTAATTTTTCTTTTGTTGCAAATATTTTATTGCTATTATATAATTGTTTATTGTTGTAATTTCCAATAGCCATAACAATTTCACTCATTTGGTGTCTAAATAGGTCATTATTGCATGCTTTATCTTAGTAATTGTCAACATATATTCCAAATTGGTTATTGTCTAGTATAGGTACCACAATTACCTTGCAACTTCTCTTTTTCTTCCTAGACCTAGACCTCACTCACAGGTGGCCTAGATCCCTTGAGGTTACCAGGGAATTATCCTTTGTGGTGGACCTCTTTGAAATATCCCTGATTCCGTCGATCGAGATATTTCCTACTGATCTACTATTTTGTCTTGCAAATCTGATACACTGGGGGTTTCTGGATGTGTTTCAGTTGTATGTTTGAGATCTTAATGGTTATTTCATGTGCATGTGGGTTATTGCATGTGCATGTTGGTCATTGCATGTGCATGTTGGTTATTACATGTGCATGTTGCATATTTAAGGTTTAAACAACACATAAAGGATGCATGCAAAAGTAGAGAACATCAACTACCCAATATCATGTAAAATAATAGTTCGAGCATGGAAATACAATAGCCTACTGGAAATATAGAATATAAACGTCAGTCAGATCTCATGGATCAGTACTAGAATACAATCAAATAACATAAAAATCCACATGATCAGAAGATGATGGCATATCTGATGCATGCACAGATAGATCGTAAAAAATATGCGGTTCCGGAGAAACACGGTAACCGCTACCATCTAGGAAAACTCGTCCAAAAGAATGGACCATTGAAATGCACCAGAAACTACTCAAATAGAAGTGCCCTGGCCTCTAGAATGAAATGGATGAGTGTTGGATCTCAGATCTGGTCTCTAAGGCACTAGATCTGGACCCCTGGGGGGTTTGCACCCCTCCTAGAGCACTGGATGTGCCCAAAAGGATTCCACCAACGGAATCTACCGCTATATGGCTCAAAACGATCGTCTCTCCAAATAAGGAAATGGGTCGAAAGGATTTGTCCGGATCTGCTCTGAAACTCTACATGCAACACCAAATGTCTGTCCGGAAGAGCTGCGCCCTAAATGGATGAATGAGTCAATCTGCAAGATTCCCTTATCAGAATATGATGATAGATGGATCAATAGAAGTTCCCTGGCTATACCTCAAATGGGCTGGAAATAAACTGCAATCTGGATATGGGTCTCGTGCAGCTCTCCAAACCCTCAAACTAGCTTGCGCCCTCACTCGTTGAGCTGTGCACTCTGTAATGGATACTCCTGAAAAGTACAGTGAAATACCTAAATGGTATTTCCAATGGGC
>JZKD02S2081148.1:302908-329825 GCA_000966675.3 Picea glauca
CACTTAAGCTAGGCACCTTTCCTCCTAAAGTGATTTATTTGTCAATTAAGTCCCCCCTTAACACCTTTTCATTCTAATTCTTCGTTGACTTAGGCTTAAGTGACTTTTCCTAAGTGTTTTGGATTAATTCATCGTTTAGGCGTTAATTCCTCCTTATTTCTCCATCTTGTTCCCTGTTTGTGCCTGACTATAGTCTACGGGAACATATAGACTACTAAGTCACTCCCTGGCGCCTTTCCTCCTAAAGTGATTTATTTGTCAATTAAGTCCCCCCTTAACACCTTTTCATTCTAATTCTTCATTGACTTAGGCTTAAGTGACTTTTCCTAAGTATTTTGGCTTAATTCATCGTTTAGCCATTAATTCCTCCTTATTTCTCCATCTTTTTCCCTGTTTGTGCTTGACTATAGTCTACGGGAACATATAGACTACTAAGTCACTCCCTGCTGGCCTACTCTTGGGAACGGAACATCACACTCTTCCATCACTAAAATGAGGGAAAATTATACTTCGGTGACAATGATATTTTTTTCTATAGTTACATAAGATTTGGGGATCTTGTGGAGGGATTTGCACAAGTAAAAATCCTATGATAACATTTTGGTGTTGTTGTCGGGGAGGATTTAGTCATTCTCCTCGTGACATCTCTTTGGTAAACTTATCCCAAATCCCTTATCTCACAAGTTTGCTTAGTGACTCCACTGAGGATAGTTCCCTCATATTCATTTGATGATCCTAGAGGGACCATCTAGCGACTTCACAAATCTAAAGGAGGTATTCTAACCCTCTTAAGATTTTTATTTTATTTTTATAAGTAAGATTGTATAAAAAACGTGCCAAAATCAATGATTATAAAATCATTGCTTTGTTCCAGGCTGTAAACACTGAGCTACCCCAAGGGGAAACTAGCTCAGCCAATCGAATAGTTCCAAAGTTTAAGTCTTAAACTGCCAGACATAGCAAAATTTCTACTGACATGTAATGAAAGAAAAATTCAGGCCCCTAAGGGTGGCCAACTTAACAGTAGTTGACACAACAAAATAGCTGATATAGATGGCATCCCTGAGGAAAAATAATAGTTAAACACTTAGCATAATAAAGTAGACACCTGTACATATCACGTGATGGGGTTTAGTGTGGCCACACATCCTTGAAGGAGGCATCGAGTGTCGAGTCCCTGAGAGGAGATGGATCCTCCTCGACTAGTGTCCCATCCATCTGCATTGCATCCTTCGGCTGGATTGGTGGCGCGTTCTCCGACTGGACTAGTGCGTCATTCTTTGAAGTCCCCAGTGGGGGAGATGGTGCCAATATTGGTGTCTCAACCCCTGCTGCATGATCTTTTTCTGTTGGGGGGTGGTGGGTACCCTGCAATGCTGCAATGCTGAGAGCAATTGCAAGAATTGTGATGCTTTTCCATTCAGAATATCTAGGTGAAACTGAAGATCATCCAAGTCCCGACGTAGATCAAAGACCAAGCCTTGCAATAGTATGAGGCCTATTTGAAATTTAAATTCTAGGTCGGCGCGGGAGTGAGGCCGCTGACATGAATCTTGTCTTGCTTCAAGGCCATCATCCTGAGAATGAGCATTGAGTAGCAGGGCCTAAGGTGACTAGGAGGGAGAGCGGGCTGACGAGTTGGGAGGAGCCACTGGTACTGACTGTGAAGTAGAGGTTGAATTTTCCAGGGGGCCTGGGTTGAATCCTAGAGAAGTTCCCGAGAAATCAAGCCACTCCAACCTCTAAGCAAATGAAGACGAAAGGGGTGGGAGGCTGTCGGGATTATGATTCGACTACGTTAGGGAGGAGGATGAGTTAGGCAACAAGGAGGAGGAACTATGGGAGGGGGTAGGCGAGGGGTGAAGGGCCAAACACGGTTGACTGGGCTTCCATGACAAGCCTCATTTTGACTTCCCTCTTTGCCTTGGCATCTCTGAGACACAATAAGGGCATAAACAATCAAAAGAGAGTGATAGCAGGCAAATGAGTTGTTGGGCAGGAGGCAAAGCTCTGGAGAAATCAACCATAAGAGAATGAGGCATCCAAAACAACTAATGCAATTTATAATAACTGAGGAGTTGGTTCATTCCATTAAACCAACACATGTGCAAAAGAAAATCATAACAATGGCGTTGGTCCATCGAGGGGACCGCAAGGCAGAGTAGGGCACACTGAGATTAATGGTGCCATGTCTCATGAAAGGTCGAGTTAATAGAATTAAGGTGGTGAGAGGGGGAGGAATGCATCCGTCACGTGGTTGATGCCATGGTGGCTCTCTCCTGGCTACTCCTCTAGACACGTGGTTCCCACTATCACCCCATCCGAGGGGGAGAATATGAAGGACATGGGGGTGGGATTTGAACCACTTATGTGTGCATGGGTCACGATACCATTTAATATAGTATCTCTGGGTGCAACCACACATTTGACCACTACCTCAAGGTGTCCTCATGGCTTTGGGTTAGTCCCTCACATGAATTTAACCTCGCCCAATGGTGAAAAACTCCTTGCTTTCCACCATTGGATCCAACCCCTTTGGGAAACCCTCTTAAGACTTACAAGAAAAGGCTTACTTAGAAATCTCCTATAATTGAATCTTTGTTCAGTGGAAACCTTCCTTTATCTTTAATGGCTCAAAAGAAATGGGTATCCAATATCTTTAAACCTTTGGACATGTCATTAATCCTAGGGTACCCTCATAACATGGCTCCAAAGTTTGAAAAGTGTTTCCCCAAGCTTTCCACTAATGACGTGACTATTGTCAAAGAGAATTTGGGAAACTTTTGGGCCATTTTCCAAATTAATCCCATGAGCGATGATGTTGAGGATGTTGTGATGAAACTTTTATTCTCCACTCTTGGTTATGACTCTAGGAGGTGGTTCAATAGTCTCCCTAGCAAGACTATTAAGACATGTGATAGTTTTAAAGAAACCTTCCTGAAAAGATGGGGTACGAAAGAAGATCTTAACTTGTTGTTTTTGTGACTTACTGAAATGAAAAATAAAGAGAATGAAATTGTCAAAGAGTTTGATGTCAATTTTGAAAATTTGCTCCAACAAATAACTAACAATATTCTCCCAGGAAAGAGCATATCCTCTTCCTCTACATTAATTCATTCCCATGACATTTTGGGTTCATGATTAGGGACAAGAATCTATAGACCCTTGAAGAGGCTTGAGAGATGGTTGCAAGAATTGAGGCTAATATTTCATCCTATAAAGTAGAACATTTTTGTGCCCCAAGAACCAAGGCTAAAACCAAACCAACAAAATTACACAATGTTCAGCCCACTCAAGAGATAAGCACTCCACGGGCACAAAGTATTGAAGAAGCAATAAATGACCTTGCTCAAAATCAAACCCTAACGATGAAAAATACCACCAACATGGAAAAGGTGAAACAATAAGCCATTAAGCCTCCTTTCAAGGGATATCCTCATAAATAGGGCCAAGCATGGAGGCCTAGGCCCTAAAATGAACAACAAGTCCCTAACACTTTAGATTGTGCTAATGTTATAGACCAAGAAGAGACTCCTTGTTGTCTTCCTTGTGGGTATTCACATTGGGAACATGAATTCCCAAAGAAAAATGGGGAACCTGATCACATGAATATCCTTGATATCATAAACTCTATATTTTCTATGTCCCCCCAAGAGTTCCTCAACATCACACCAGAACAACTTGAGGAGGGAAAGAAATAAGTTGGCAAGAGGACTAGGATGGATATTATAATCCAAATGGATGAGGAAGAGATTGTACAAAAGAATGTGCCCAAGGTCCTCCTAGTGACCCTATATTTCCTCAAACAAGGCCTCCTACACCACCTATAGATAGTGTTCCTCCTAGTTCCACTTTTCCAAGAAACAATGACATAGACTTGAACGTTGACATAAATAGTATCTTGGAAAAGATAAATGTGATTGTACCTCTAACATATATTATTAAAATCCCTTCGATAAGAAATGAAATTGAGAAATTATTTAGAGTACAAGGGGAACCTGGAGAGCCTCATGTGATTATGCAGGTTAATCATTTCAAAACACACTATGATGAGCACCCATATTTTTACATTACCTTGTAGCTGAACAATAAGTTGTTAAATAATTGTATGCTCGAATTGNNNNGGGGGGGGGTTGAAAATTTTATGACCTTGAAATTAATGAGACAATTGGGCTTAGAAGTCACAAGGCCTTATGGGAATTTTTGAAATATTGAATTCAAGTCTATTATCACATATGGTTTGATATAAAACTTAAAGGTTCACCTTGCTCGATATCCTGATATTGTCTTTTTGATAGACATTATGGTCATAGATATCCTAGACATTTGGGGAATGCTCTTGTATAGAAATTTTATTGTAATATTGGGTGGAACCATATAGATGGAATCATATTATGCTACTATACCCATGGGAAATGAAACATATGCTCACTTTCCCAACCAACCAATGAAAAGGGACCATGCTAAAGAGATTGACATTGACCTAGAAATTAAGGATCCCTTAGAAGAGTTCCTTGAGGAGTTCATGGACTCCCCTCCTAATTTTTTCCTAGATGACCTTCCCTTTGAAAATGAGGATGATATTAGTGATATAGTGTGGCCCAAAAGGAAAGATTACCAACAACAACTAGACACGTACAAAGACAAAGTGGTTGTCTCCATCACAATATTGAAGAAAGGTGATAAAGAGATGTTGATTAGACTGAGCCAAGGAGATACTCTAATAGCATAATCACACCCCCCTCCCTCGAGGGTAATTCGAGAGGTGGTTTATCTTAAGGAGGAGGATTACAAACAAGGAGAATTTGTCTTAGTGTGGGAAACAAGGAAAGGCCAGCCCAATACACACAAGGAGTTTGATAAATTTTGGCTTGGCCCCTACAAGGTTGAAGAGAATTCTATCAATGATTTGTACTACTTATCTACGGTATAAGGAAGGAGATGTCCACTACCAATTAGTAGATCCCTTCGCAAGCCCCTTCACGGGGAAGAGACTTGAATTATTGAAACTAACATAGATTAGTGTAGGTTAGGTAGGGTATTTGCATCCTGCGCTGCATTTGTATATATGTTGCATCATGCATCCATGTTAGTATATCTTTGTATCTTCCTTGTATATATATTTCATTTCATTGGTATATAATGCATACATGATAGGAACTTGCATTTGATCATTCTATATTATTACTTTACCATTTGTAATTTTAGTGTAATTTTTTCTTTTCAGCATGATTTTGGATTTATCACTGACCGTGGTGGATCACATCCACCGACTGATACTTCTAAAGGGTGTTGTTTTTTGAAGTGGGTACAATATTTCAGATCTTGGAAAACCAAAGATGTTGAGGTTCTCATGCACTCTATGGTGAACACGCATCCCCATGTTAGAGCCAGATGTTACCCCCCATGCCTAGGGGTAACTAGAGGATATCACGTCTCGTGGCCCGTAATGGAGAAAATTATCTTCACCATGATGATGATCAACATGTCCACAAATGGTCTCCCTAACCCCCCCTCCCCCTCATTTTACTCTACAACTACATATCAACCACGAACATCGCATCCAAGCAATCGAGTTTATGGGAGATGGTAAGCCAATCTCACCATGAGGTATGTTAGTCCTTCTTTCATGCAAAGTGTTGTGCTTAATTTGTTGGGCATGTGGATGAGGATCTTTGGTGGAAGTTGGATAGTGGATAATTGTCTTGGAAAATTGTGTTTTTTACTTTGTTTCACCTTGGTGGTCAACTTCTATGCCCTTGTCCCATGTTGTCACTGCCCAGGAAAAAGGGGTATTATTGGGGGGCCCTCGCAAGGGTAATGTTTCATTACCCACCATACATAACACCTTACATCCTCGAGCCTCTCATAGTGTACTAAACTTTAGTAATGGGTCATGGTCCATTCTCTCATGAGAAGGGGTTGAAAGCCCAAAGGCTGATGTAGTTTCTATATGTGTATATTCTATAATGATATAGGCCACCATAAAAGCCACAGGTCATCTTGAGCTCTACCCCCTCTAATGGTAATCACCCCTTGTCCTGCTGCAAATGAATGCAAAATTATAAATGAATATAGCCTAGTAAAAATGAAGGAATAAAGCTTGAAACCTATAAAGGGGACTTGCAAATAATAATTGGGTATCAAAAGGAAATTAAGGGGTTCCGAATGCAAAAAAGACCAAGGAAAGGGTATCTCAATCAATAAGCACTCCCTCTACAAAGGTGCTCATAGAAATGGATTTAATGAGACCATAAGCCATGGAGTAAGCCCGTATTCATATCACTATCACACTTACTATTGACATGTTTCTTTCTTTCACATCTTCCCTTGGGACCTATCCCTCTACCCGGGTCTTTTATTTCCTATCTTAGCTTGGCACACCTAATAGGGTTGGGTAAATTCCTTCCCATATCCAAACTTTCCAACTCACATGAGGTCTTGGGTTGGTGTGATTCTTGAAGGGGATATTGAGGAAAGTTGTTTACATGGATTATATCTTAAGTAAAAACTTACTTTTCATGATTTAAGGATTGATATCTCTTATGAAAATTGGCTTACCTTGTCTTATTCTTTGCATTGTTTTGGATGTCCCTGGCATGGTTCTTTGAGGGACATCCTGGGATTTCTCCGAGGATATTGTGCCCTTATTGTAGGACTTTGGCATGTGTGGTGTATAACACTGATTCATATAGTGACTTTCCACCTTATGACATGATATCTCGCATCCTTGGAACCTTGGATGATGGATTGATGGGCTTGGTTTAAGCATATTTGGTCATGATGGCACACAGATGGGATGAAAGACAACATCCTGGGTAGAGTATCCTAGGGCTTATTGTTCACTAGATTAGGGATGTTGCAACAACATGAAACCATACACCATGCAAATAATATATGTATCTCCTCGTAGCTTGGATACAATTCACTAAACCCTCGACGTCGCCCTCCATTTGATCATGACATCATCTTCTAGGGTTTGATGGAATTAGGGTTTGATGGACATTTGGGGTAATAGTGATGATTTTGCATTACTATGGGGGAGAATATATACCATTTCCCATTAATACACCTTGGATGATGCCACATGGCCTTGGGAGGCCTTCTCCTAGCCTTGAAAGTCTTGACGTCACCATGGGTGTGGCACTTATGATGTATTTTTTGCATTTTAACATTTTTTAAAGGTTAAATGAGGGGTCAACCCTACTTCTAATAGAATTTTGACTTGTTATGTGGAAAAAGCATTGAGTTTATCCTCACATATAAAGGCCAACACTAGCTTTCATTTTGATCATCACTTTTTCACCTCACTCAAGTGAGGAACACTTATGAAATTTTATCCTTTTTAGGGCTTTTTGGCTCTTTTATTTCATGCGCTATGCCTGAAGGAGATTAAATGTCGATGTCTTGCTCTTTTGGATGGATAATTTTTGCAATTAGTGTTTGAATTCTCTTAGTATTTGGATGAAGTAAGTAATTTTCTACAATTTTATCTTGTCTTGCTAATGTTAATGGTTAAATTGCTATCTTGTTGTAAGTATTCTTGTTTTATTGAAACCCTAGGAGGAAGACATAAGTGCTTCTCTTCGTCACAAAGTTTATTTGTCCAAGTTTGTGAAGCATCCTTTCCAGGGTTAAAAGCCTAAGTTCAAAAAGTGCTTTCACTTTAGGGTTTTAACCCTAGACTTTGATCCTTTACCTAAGTGAAGCTAGAAGAAAGGAAAAATGGAACCTAGGGCCTGCTATCACATAGATTGTAGTTTGGGAAAAGCCCAACCCAGACCACAAATTTGTGAAAAATATGGGAGTATTTACCCACTTTCACCTTAGATAAACACTCCCCTCACTTTAGTGATGATATAATCACCACAAGAGGGGAATCTCGGGTGACCCTAGGGGGATTGCGATGGAAAGTGAAAAGAGGTGAAGGAGCCCCTATAGGTCAAGGTCAAGAGTGGAAATGAAGATTAAGAATGATTCTCATGAGAAGGTGTTGGATGTATGGGCTAACCTAGGTTCTACCTTAGTTCTCCAACAAAACCCTTTTCCCCATAGACCCTTCTAGTAAATTAGAAGGCTACAATGTGCAGAGTGCACAACACATTCTCACTCGAGATGGCTTATGGGTGATTGCATGAACCAAGTGTCTGTAATCATGGAAGGGATTGGGGATGTTCCTTTTACTTTTACTTCTACTTTAACATGCAGTCTACCATAACATTCATCAGATCTACTATTTTATCCATTTAGTAACATTCATTTTGCATGGTTAGTCTAGTGTGCATTGTAAATAAACCCTAACAAATGAATTCGTCTAGCCATTCATTCATCATAATCATATAAAAGCAACATAATATACATAAATACATCATTTTACCATGGTTCACCCCCTAGGTTATGTCCACACAGATCTTATGCTTTATTCATTCTTCATCGAAATAGTGATGCATGCATTACATCACAAATTTATGACTAGTGAGGCTGACCAATGTCACACCAAGATCCACATCTTATGAACCAAACCTCAATTACATATCAACATCAACTCCACCTGAGCTCCACAACTCTCAACAACACAAACACTTTGACTCAGACTCAACAAATGCTCAAAAATAGGTTCTTCACAAAAGATATTTCATTCATTGACACCTTCCCCTCCCTAACTACCTCATACATCCTCTATTTATACTATAAAAAGGGTAAAAACCCTTACATTGTGACTCAAAACCCTAATTATAAGTGGAGTCCACTTGTCCACTTTCTAATTGTCTTTTGCGTGGTTGGTCTTCGATCAAACCCTTGCTTTCACTGATTTTCCTTAATTCCCGACGTACTGCTTCATTTTCCCTTCTTCGTGTTCCTTTCTCCTCTTTCTTTGGTACATGCTACTTCCTTTGGTCCATCTAGTTGCCTTGTTTTTTGCGTTGAATCCCAAAATTTTCTGCTCCAATAGGCCCCCAACACTAACATGTGGCTCATCCTAAGCCACTCAGGCAGTCTGTGCCTCCTGTACAATTATCTCTAACTCATGTAACTTCTTTGTGAGTGTATCAACCTGTGTGTTTTCTTGTGAACTCTTGTCTATCAAGTTCTCTACCACCTACACTATTATATTCTCTTCTAGCATTTTCATACTCTCTGAATGCATCTATTCCATCCTTTCTTTTTCTATCTCCATCTCTTCTATCATCTTTTCAGCTTGCCCCTAGAGTGGCTCTAACTGAGCCTATCGTGCTTACTTATCATCTTGCATGACCCTTACCTCTACCTGTAAGTTTTTCATCTCCTACACACTTTTGAGCCTATCTAAAATGCTTATTGTCTTTTGTCTCTGATTCAAATCCTGGATTGTGGAGTTCAACTTTTCTTCTTTTTGATCAAAGTGCTAGATCCCTTCATCTTCTACCATGCTTGTCCATATCTTCACAGTCCTTTCATAAAGCTCTGTTATTTCTTTTACTTCTAACACAATACTATCCATTTGTTCTATTTCCTGTTGCTCCCTTTCTAATCTGACCTTTGTAGGGGTGGTTTGTGTCATCTTCCCAACCAACTCTACTATATCATGC
Source organism: Picea glauca (assembly GCA_000966675.3). Taxonomy (NCBI): domain Eukaryota; kingdom Viridiplantae; phylum Streptophyta; class Pinopsida; order Pinales; family Pinaceae; genus Picea; species Picea glauca. The sequence continues at coordinate 312,478 of JZKD02S2081148.1, forward strand.
TTATATCCCTCCATTGTCCACTTTATCCTCGTTATCTTCTCTTCTGCATCGAGTTCTCCTGTTAGTGAACTATCTGGGATTGTTTGAAATAATTCCTCAAGTCTTTGATCCAATTTATCTGCCCATTGTTTTTCTCCTCATGTTCAATCCAAAATTTTTTGAGGATTGTCTCCAACACCTCCTTCTCTTCCTTGTCTATCTCCAAGTGTGTTGCATCCTTTTTGGCTCTGGATTGAACCTCTTATGCCACACTCATATGAAACTTATATAATGCCTTTGTTGGGATCTTAGATAAAGCCAATTCCAACTATTCCACATCCTTCAAGGGCCACTGCATGATTTCTTCATCTACTTGTAACATATTCTGACTTATCTGAAACGTCACACTTCCTGTTATTTCTATTTGCACTATCTCCCTTTGTTCATGAATTGACACCTTTTGTGTTGTGCTTCTCAGATATGTGATAGTGAGTTTTAATATCTCCATAACTTCTTTAACTTCCATTATCTTCATCATGAGTTCCTCTCTCTAATATTTTGTGACATAGAGTGCTTCTTCTCCTCGGTCTTGCACTTTATCCGCTACTAACTCTACGTCGTTTTATGTGATTGTGAGCTCAATGGGATTCTTTTGTGCCTTCATGTTCTTTCTCTATTCTCCCATCTACATGGTTGATTTTCTCTTCTATGTCTGCGTAGGTTTTGTTACCTATGGTATAATTCCAGTCCTTGTCTCTTGAGTTGAGATTCCATCTTTATTTTTTTCTTCTCCATTTGTTTTTTCCGCGTTGTTTGTTTGTAGAAGTGAGGCTCTTGGTAATTTTTCCTTATTTCTTGTTTTCTTTTCTACTGTACCAGTAACTATGGTTTTGTTGTGCTCTCTTGATTTTCTAGTATTTTCTACTGGGCTATTGGATTTCTACGTTGTGGTAGCTTCTGCCTGTTCCTTACCCTTTGCTGCTTTCTTGCCTGTGATGGCACCTTCCATTGATCCTGTTGGAAAATATTTAACAGATAGTGAATGCTTGTCATTGATGGCAAGTACAACAGTGAAGATGGCATGAGTACAGAAAGTATGAAATAGATGGGCATTATGAGAAGACGTTGTAGAGAAGATTCGAATAAGCTTAGAAGAGATAGTGCAGAGGATTGTTGGCAGATCATCGATGGAAAGATCAGAGTAAGTGGAACAAAGTAAGCTCGAGAGGAGAAGAAACATTCTGATCATTGGATTCCATTTACAGTTCCCGATGAATGTTAGATCAAATGTTGATCAGGACTGCTTGGGAGGAGAAGCAACATTTCTGATCATTGGATCCCATTTACAATTCCCGATGACTGTCAGATCAAGTGTTGATCGAGACTATTGATTCCACACCATTTCGGAGTTTCGCGACTCACGACTTGGAGAGGCAAGAAACATAACCATCGAAATCACGATATGTGAAATCATGATTTAATCGCAGCCATCAGATCAAGGTGTGATCTGGACCGTTGATCCAACTCCATTTCGGAGTTTCACGACTCGTGACTTGGAGAGGCAAGAAACATAACCATCAAAATAACGATATGAGAAATCATGATTTAATCGTAGCCGTCAGATGAAGGTGTGATCTGGACCGTTGATCCAACTCCATTTTAGAGTTTTGCGACTTGCAACTTGGAGAGGCAAGAAATATAACCATCGAAATCGCGATATGTAAAATCATGATTTAATCGTAGCCGTCAGATCAAGGTGTGATCTGGACCATTGATTCGACTCCATTTCAGAGTTTTGTAAATCGCGACTTGAAGAGGAAAGAAACATAACCACAAGAATGCAAAAATCGCGATATGCTCTGAGCCATTGAATTAAGATCAGATCTGGACCATCAAATCATAGGACAAGTCGCTGACTTGGAGTCAACAAAGCATGGTGTGGAAACTCGCGAGATGCGAGATCACGATAAGATTTGGACCGTTGGATCTATGGAGATTTCAACCGTCGATCAGACTCAATGAAGTTTATAAACTCACGAAATATGAAGTGCCTTTTGGTACAGCCTATGGTCACCACCGGTGGTCACGAGAAGGGAAGGAGTCAGTTCAGATAAGCTCCTTTTCGGGGTTTCGAGGATCGCGACTTGGAGAGCCAAGATACCTCATCTCCAGATTCACGAAATGCAAATTAACAAAAATAACTTTATGCATAAGTGCTTGGTCACGGCCTTGGCCATATAGAGGAAGGAGCTATCGCAGAAAAGCTCTGTATCGAAATTTTGGAGATCGCGGTATGAAGTGTCGAGACACTTGGCCACAAGAATGCCAAAATGTCAAAACCTGATTTAAAAGCAAGATTAATAAAGTTCATCCAAGGGTGCAGATAAAATTGAATATGATCAGAGGGATACTGTTCTCTCTCACAGTTAATTCATTATTTACGAATCAGTTAGCAAAACTGATTCATGATTCCTGATCGGTTGGCATTTCAGTTGCTCGAACGGTTTTTTTTTCTTTTTCTTTTGCCTAAGAAGATGCGAAGTGTAACTGTTGTGGGTGTTGGGCATAAAAGAAAAAGATACAGACTGTGCAAGGTTGGTTGTTCTGGATGAAAAATGAATTAAACTATAAGAAAGGGAAAATCACAGTATGCGCAGTGTGAGACTGAGAATATGCACAGTGTGAGATAAAATTCAGAGAAGAGTAACAGATTAAGAAAAGACTTGAAGCATAGCAGAATGACAGAACAAGTTGAAGCAGAGAAGAATAACAGAACAAGATGAAGCAGAGTAGATTTGCAGAACAAACAAAGGAAGAGAAGAATTGCAGAATAGTCAGAAGAAGACCAGATTTACATAACAGAGAAGAAGTGGTAAGAATCGATTTATCTGTGTAGTTGGTTGTTTAATTATTTATTTATATTCCAAGGTGGTTGGGAGGTGCTAGGGAGGACTATTGTCCTCAGAGGTTCAAGTGGGAGCTTGAACACAGGGAGTTGTAGGTTTCATCTGGTTGCAACCAGAGAAACTAGGGTGGCAGGGTGGTGCAAGGGAGAACAAGTGTTCTCTGTTATATAGGTTGGAGCCTGTGTAACTGGAAGTTGGTGCTTCCATCCAGTTGGTGTTGGAACATTAAGGGAGTTGGTGATTCCTTCTAGTGGGTGCTAGAGAAACCGAAGATTTGGTGCTCTCAAACAAGTTGCATCTTGTAAAATAGATGTAGCAACCTCACATTGAGTTGGTGCTCAGTTATAGATGATGTACATAACTTAAAAGACTGCCTATCATTTCGAAGAAGAAGAGGTTTTCTCCCTTTATGGGTTTCCTTGTGAAAATCTGTCTCTGTGTATACCTTATGTGTGAATGATGCTCATTGCTTTTATTGTCTATATGTTGTATAATTTTGGTGATCACTTGAAGAAAGATTAAGAATGTATTAATAGACTTAAAATTGTTTAAGCACAATAACAACTGATTCACCCCCCCCCTCTCAGTTGTCTTAGTAATTTCAACAATTGGTATCAAAGCGGGTTCCTTTTATTCAAAGGTAGATATGTAAGCTTAAACATGACAAGTCATGAAGGGACTTCAACCTCTAAGCCCCCTCTGTTTGATGGAACAAATTTTGTCTTTTGGAAGATTAGAATGAGAACTTACTTAATGGCCTTGTGTGCTGATGTTTGGGATGTAGTAGAGAATGGATCTACAAAGCCTATTGTGCTAGCCTCCAAGGACGATAAGTTAGAGTTTAGTTTTAATGCTAAGGGAATGAATTCTATCTTGAATGGACTTGCTGAAGCTGAGTTTGTAAAGGTGATGCATCTTAAAACTGCCAAAGCAATGTGGGATAAACTTATTAGAAGTTATGAAGGAAATGGGAAAGTAAAAGATGCCAAACTTCAAACATACAGATTGCAATTTGAAAAACTAAAGATGAATGAAGATGAAATAGTTAGCAAGTATTTTTTAAGAGTTGAAGAACTTGTGAATGCCATGAAGGGTCTTGGTGAGAAGTTTGATGACTCACTCTTAGTTCAGAAGATTTTATGATCTCTACTTGATAAATTTAATCCAAAAGTCTCTGCAATAGAAGAATTAAGTGATCTTAAAACTCTGTCCATTGATCAAATCCTAGGAACTCTAACTGCATATGAAATGAGAATTAACAAAGATAAATCAAGTACTAGAGAAGCATATTTTAAAGCAGACAAGTATACTGATTTAGAATTAGATGATATTGAGGCAAAATTTGTGAGAAGGTTAAAGAAAAGATCAGGAAAATATCAAGGCAAGTTGCCCTTCAAATGCTTTAATTGTGGTAAGATAGGTCATTTTGCATCTAAGTGTCCCCATCAGAAAAAGGCCCAGAACTCTGATGATGAAAAGAAGTATCGATTCAAGAAATATATTAAGAAGAAAAGCTTGGTTGCAAATAATGGCAATTCCTCATAAGACACCAACAGTGACTCTTCCTGTGAACATAAGGTAAATGACTTCATGCTTATGGCCAAAGAGGATTATGATAATAAAAGCATAGGCATTGATGATAATGATGAAGAATATGTGGTTGATATGGAAGGAGAACTGATCAGTGCACTGGAAGAAATTGATAGAATCAGAATTAAGAACAGAAAGAAAAAACAATTGTTGACATAGTTCGAGAAAGAAAGTAAAAAACTTGATGAAGACTTTGCTCTGCTGAAAGTGGAATTAGAAGAGGCAAAGAAAATAGAAGACATACTGAAACAACAGTTGTCAAAGAAGAAAGTTAGGTGTGAAGCCTTAGAAGAAGAGATAGTAAAAACCAGAAAAGAAATGGAGAAGTTTAAAGGATTGTATCACCAAAATCTGCCAAGTATTAAAGCCTCAGAAGGATCAACCTCCATTCTAAATCAGCAAAGAAATTCAAAATTGAAAGCTGGATTGGGATATGAAGAAGGATCAAGTAGTGATCATTCAAGTAATACAAAAACTATCAAGTTTGTCAAATCCTCAAACATTGACAACAATCACTCTGCAGAAACAAAGAAGGAAAATCAACCACCAAGAAGGAATGAAAGAAAAAGCACCAGAACTGAATTTGTAGATTAGAAAGATTATCAGCATGAAAGAAATCGACCTTCTCAAAGAAGACAAATTTTTTCAAGGTACAAATATTTTTTCTATGGTTATTGTTTTTTCTACTCTAATTTTGGTCACAAAGCTATTTTAAGATTTAGATATGAACAATCTAGATATTTAATGAATAACTATCTTCCACAACAAAGATTGAGATAGCCAAGCAACAAACAATTACAAACTATAAATCATGTAATGACTGGGAGAAGGACACAGGTGAAACACAACAACAGTTATGAGCATAACAATCATTATGATCTATTATTCAGTGAACCAAAATGTTACAACTGTCATAATTATGGACATAAAGCTGCAGACTGTCGCTTAAGGAAATACAATCCAGACTTTATCACCACTGCTGAAAATGTCAAGGTTTGGAAGAAGAAAGTAGATGACAAGTGTGGACTAGTATTATCAACCCAAAAACAAAAGAATCCCTGGTATATTAACAGTGGATGTTCCAAACATGTGACTGGAGACAAAAGTAAGTTTCTAACTTTAAGTGAAAACAAATAAGGGAATGTAACTTTTGGAAATGATGCACCAGGAAAAATAAAAGGTAAAGGAATGGTAAGCCTGAGTAATGGCAAAGGAAAATCTCAAGATGTGTTGTTTGTAGATGGTTTGAAACATAATCTAGTAAGTGTCAGTCAAGTTTGTGACAAAGGATGTGAAGGATATACACTTTGATGAAACCTTTGTGTTACACCTAAATATTGCTCACTTCGATAAGTGTCGTAAGTGTCGCATCTTCCTTACAACTTTCACAAGTGTTGCAAATGTCGTTCAAGCATACTACCATAATGACGACACTAAGGAGGCACCTAAGACATCTCATACACTTGATTTGAAGGAGGAAAATGATTGACTGAAGTTAAAGAACTTTTATCACCTGAGAAGAGCTCTGAAACAAAAGGTTTTGAGGGTGAGCGCTCCCCTAAATAAGCCTATAAGGTCTCAGGGAGCATTATAACACTTGCCTGCCCCTCTGAAGGAGCGCTATCCATCTCTGAAGCACTGGTGCCCCCTCAAGCTTCCTAGGGAGTGCTATAGCGCTCTGATGCCCCTTTTGAGGGAGCACTGTCTAATCTGAGGTAGTAGTCGACCCATTGAGGAGAATAAGGGGAGGATCTCTCAAGTTTAGAAGGCAGTTGCATTCAAATTCTTGGTTTCATCAGAAGATCCTTGATCCAAGGAGGGAGTTCCTCAACTTGTTCTAAAGATAACTCAAGAGGTTAAGCTCCTCTTAACCTATATAAGTAGGCTCTATGGTGGTGAAAGGAAGGAAGAATTGCTATCATGAAACCTATGATCTCATAGGAAACACATAGTCAGTAAAAGAAGAGTGATCAGTGAGGTTGTTATCATCTAGGTTGTGGATCTTTCGAGCAAGGGTTAGATGAAGGGGACTTGACGTAGCTGTTGCATTCGCATCTACGATTGTAAGTACTGCTGTCGTTATTCTCATTAATATGACACACTTGGCCTGTTTCTTTCTAGTTTGTGTCTGATATTACATGAACTTATCATCGATAGATAGATCTGTTTTCAAGCTAACATCAATAGAGTAGGAAGCGGTCGTACTTTGTTTGTCTACAGGATTCAGCGAGGAGCGAGAGTTTGGAGCTCGATTTCGAGCGTGCAGGGACAAACATCGATAAACAGGTACTACTATTTTCCTTCCTTCTCATGTGTTGGTTGGTATGGATTTGAAAGGAAGCCAGTTTCCATGTTAAGCACTTTCTGTATTAGAGTAGGGTCTAGCTCTTTGAGGCAATCTACCTGTCCGCAGGGAGATTTTCATACAACAAAAACTGGGGACTCCACTGGGGAGTCCTCAAATCGAAACCTCTTGTTTTGATTTCTCCTCATAGACCTTGTTTTCCCCTTGATCATTTCAGACCTGGTTCACTCATATTTTGATTGGTTTCGTGAGATGATTGGCTCCCTACCCCATCACACTCAGCTTAATTGTTGAAATTGAACTGCAATTTTTGAATTTTTGACACTTTTAAGAGATTTTTGACCCTGGCGCCCCTGCCCTTGTGTTAACAGAGTGCCAGTGCTCCTTGAGTGCCTTACACAGAGTGCTATAACACTCCTTGTCTTTGACAACAGAGCGCCAACCCTCCTTTGTCCAATAAACCTCCCAGAATTGTTTTTTCAGGGTTGTACCTCTGTGTTTCTCTTGCTGGGTCACCTTGTGAGTCAATCCTTCTTCCTTTCCAGCTTTGACATCTGTCTTTTTGAAGAACAAACACCTTGCTATTTGGATTTTGTAGCCTTCTTCACTATTGTTGTTGAGTTTTTTCTGTCATTTGGAGCTTGAAACCCATGCATTGTCTTTCTCTCCTTTGTCGACTAAGTAAAAAACTTTGGTGAAAGTCATCAAAGGCCTACGGATCTTTTCATTTAGTTTTAGTCAAGATCATTGTTCTTCAACATTTCTTTTGGTGTGAAGTTTGATTTCTTTTTGATTGTTTCTTTTCTTTCGCTTCTTGTTTCGATCACAACGAGAGGGTGTATTGTTTGTATGATTCTTTCTTGTGTTGGTCTGATTTTCATTCATCCAAGAAGATAATTAGCAAGACGAGCATTATTTTGAATTAATCATTATTCATATGCAAACAATAAAAGGCATCTTCATGATTGATTGTGTATATTAGAAGGTATCTCAAAAGTTTTAGCATCACATCAGGATTTGGTTGAGGAAAATTTGTTTGGGGACATTCCTTAGTTGTGCTTGTTAGTGAAAATAAGTCTATCTCTCTCCCTTAGATAGATGTTCATCGAAAAGAAATGACTGCTTATCATCTTTGATGCATTTTTTGGGACTGAGTCATAATTCCATTCATTTCACTTCCATGCACCCCTTTTGAGTAAAGAATAGCTATAAAATGAACGCTAATTAAAAATTATCTAGAAATTTTTCTTTTCTAGGGTCCTCCACCAACAATAGATTAGGCTTAGTACTTTGGATTAGGCTATGAGCATAACTCTCCAAAGTTTCTAAAAAAAAACATTAGCATCCTGAGTTAGGGAGAGTCAAATCCAATTATCGTATAAGTCTGCCTGGGATCCCCCTATAACATAGGGGTTACGCACGAAGTCACATTCGGGTGAGCTATGGGGACTAACCCTCTGTGGTTTAGCTGATTGTGGTGGTCAGATCATATTATGGGGATCGCTTAAAGGTAAATCCACAATTGTTGTGTGGCAGCCTTTTAGTTGATTTCAGGTTCGATACCTTGCCCATACGTTCGGATCAGACTGTCGACTGTTCCTGCCCAGGGGCTGACTGCAAATTGGTAACCTTAGTGGCCATAATATATAGGGTCTTACACAAGGTGACGGTGAAGGGAAGTCTCACTGTACCTGGAGCAGACATTGGTCAAACTCACTCTTGCTCCTTGGAGGGTAAATCCACAATTACTGCGTGGAAGCTTGCACCAAGGCGTAAGTCCGTTAAGCAGGTCACCATTGTAACAGTTCTACCCTATCCCCGCCCCTTCTGGACTTGATCGCACAATGTTGGATTTCATCACCAACTAGTATGATCATCGAGAGAAGGTCATGTTTTCTTGGTTGTGATTCTTAGATTTTATTAGCGTATGTTGTTTATTTTCGGTAGTTGGCCATAGATCTCTTTCGCCGACTCTTTTTCACCAACATCGACCCCCCACGCCATTTGCGGAGGCTACAGGGACTTCCTCCAGAAAATATGGAAGGAAACACCCCTTTACCCCCTCATTCTATGGAGGAATCTCCTCAACAGAGTGAGGTTCAAGACACTACAACTTCCTAGGAAGAAGTTCCCACTCCTTTAGAGAATTTTCGGATTGTTTCAGAGTCTCTGGAAGCTTTCCGCATTCCGAAGGGATATGAATGACGTGTCCTCCAACTCAATTCCGCTGGTCAATTTGTCCTCGTCAATCCTTCTGACATCCCGACTGGGTCTCATCCAAACCCTTTAGCCGATGACCCTTTTTGGACCACAGACATTGTTCGAAGTCCACCGCCCATGGTGCGAGATCTTTATGGAACAGGGGAAGGTGTTGATGCACCCATCTCCTACACCGTACCCCTAAACCATTTTACCGGTACCACCACTTTTACGATCACACTGCCCATTGTTCCGAACATACCACTCATTGGCCCAAGGTCTACTCTTCCCCTCCAGATGACCCATTCTACAATGGTCCCTCACATTCTGACTATTCCCATCGGTAATGCGGTGGTCAACCAAGCTGCGATTGGCACACCTATAACCCCAAGACCTACACTCCCTTTTGGGTTCAGAGCACTGAATACTCCCACTGCCACTACTACCCAAACCACTACTACCCAATTTATGCCGAGAAGTTCCATACCTATCCAACAACCCGGAGGAACTGGTCTTGGTCATCTGAATCCACTCGGTGACATCGGTCAGTCATTTACGTTTGGTTCTCAAATCCCGGGAACTCTCCCTCAAGTTGGGGGGCATCCTCCCACCGAAGGACAAATTCCATTCGGGGGTCACCCTCATGCTGGGGGGCAGCCTCAACCTGGAGTCTACCATCAACCACATGGACAAAATGTGTCTGCCACACCCAATCCGTGGAACGTCCCTTTTCCAGGAAACCCACAGTTCTCGGCAAGACACAATTCTCAAACTCCGCAACAACCCCCTTATGGAAAAATGCCAAACCCAACCTATAATCGACAAAACCCATCCGGTTATCCTCCGCTCACACATGCTTCTCAAAAAACCTCAAATCCTGTGTACCGTGGTCAACACCAACCTCATACAAGAGGGCCCACTAGTTACAATTATCCACATAACCCAGTGATTGGCCCCACTGGTGTCCCCATGTTGCACCAACATTACCCACAGATTAACCGACAACTACCTTTTCTGGCTACCCTGGACCTTCCAGACTTGTCTCGGTTAATGAATGATCCTATTTATCATTCCCCGGTTTGGCCAGCTATTCCAGCTAAACTTCCTTCTAATATCCCAAAATTCGATGGAAAGTCTGGATAAGACCCAAACAACCACGTGATGACTTTCCATTTGTGTTGTTCATCCAACTCCCTCATGGGCGATTCTATACGTTTGCATCTTTTCCAACGAACGCTTACAGGTTCCACGACAAAATGGTATATTGAATTACCACGCACATCCTTTCACGATTTCAAATCTCTCGCCATGTCCTTCCTTAGACACTTCCAACTACCCATTCGATATCAGATGGGTACTGAACTATTAACCTCCCCTCGTTAGACAACATCCGTACATATCTCCGATCATATTCATGAATGGAGACGACGATGAAGGCTAATCAAAGAGGTCATTCCTGACCAATTGTTAGCAGAATGGTTCACTAAATCATTGTTACCCCAGATTGCTCGTGATGTTGCCATGGGTGGTGTAGTCACTGAGGAAGAAGCCATTGCCCAAGCTCAGTACTTAGACTTAGTATATTTGCAATCCAGTACTCTGTACGAGTTGATACCAAATGCTACCCATGCCACTAACGATCCATCCAAACCATCTTCTGCTTCCCACGCAGATGGAGTTATTGGCTCCGTCAAAATCCAATCTACTACCCAGTTGGCTGGAACGATCTAGCGGCCCGCTTCGACAACTACTCCCAGCCCGACTACACCCTCTTCTACCCCCCCTCAAACTCAGGTCTCTGAGGTGAATGCAGTCCAATCAACCCCTTCACAACAACCTGGGGGCAAGAAGAAAGCATGAAACAAACCAAAGAAAAACAATAACAACGAACAACCAAAAAATCAACCGCAAACCCCTGCTATCGGAAAACAACCACAACGAAAACGAAAATTCCCATGTCTCATTTGTGGTGAAGATCACTACACCCGAGACTGTCCACATCACGATGAAGTGGCCAAGATTTTCAAGGGAAATTCACAACCTACTGTGCTTACTCAGCCTTTTCCACAGCAACAATCTTTGGTTGCTCAAACCCCCACTGCTGGGGGCAGTTCCAACCCACCCCATGATGAGGCCTCAATAAGTGCCCACATTTACATGTTCAACGGGGTTAATCTGACCAATCGCTCTGTGACGTATAACACACCAGTTAAACCTGATAAATTGAAGGCTACTAATGGTTCTGCACCAGAGCCGTTACCATCTTCCGTTAATCCTCCATCTGTTAGTCCTCCATCTGGGCCACTTCAGATTGAGAAACCTTGATTTGACTCTATCTTACGCCCTCCTAAGAGCACCATCCAGAAATCTACCTTCAATCCTAATTCACGGGCGGCCCAAAACTACAACATTGTAGAAGATTTGGCCCAAGCACCATGTGCTATGTCTACCTTGGAAGTTCTACAACACTGTCCCAGCCAACGTAGAATGCTCTTAGCTACTATCAGCGCTTTTAATCCTGAGTCATCAAACAACCTCACATTTAATCTGGATGATCATCAACCGAGACTCTCCCACCAGTTAGCTTTTCAAATCGATATTGTTGTTCACAATCAACAAATCCACCGAACTATCCTAGATGAGGGAGCCTCTACTTGTGTCATGTCCTTAGCTTGTTGGAAAGGCTTAAAATTGCCTGCCCTTAACAAATCCTCTATGATGTTATGCGCTTTCAATGGACGAGGTTTTCATCCTCACGGATTATTACAATCCTTAGTCATTCAATTGGGCAAAAAAACTGTTACTGTTGATGTCGAGGTGGTCGATGCTCCCCTCGATTACAACCTATTACTTGGAAGAAGTTGGTTCTACGCTATGACTGTCATCGCCTCGTCAATGTTTCGATGTGTACAATTCCCCCATCAAGGTAAAATTGTCACCGTCGATCAGCTTGATTTATGTACACCCGGCACTCGCATCCCTGCTACCAACAACATTCCCTTTTTGGGAGACCACCCAGTTACATATGAAAGCATTGGTGTTGGCTTATTGAAATATTCTAGCCTCATGGGTACTTTCCCTACACCACTTCCACCTATTGCGCATCATATTTCCGATGTCAATATGATCTCGACTATGCCTTATCAATCCTTGGAATCATCTGACCCTTGGATTGTACCCAGTCCTCTGAAATTCGATGTGCTCAGTCACACTATGCCACTTAGCCTAGCCAAAGCTGCATACATAGCTATTCAATCTACCTCTCCCTCTTTGGACAATCCACATTTATTGGCACCAAATGCATACTCGGTGCCCTCATGGTTGGATTCCCTGTCGTCCGTCGTTGATTACATTTCCCAAATTTTTCCTTCTGATGAATCTATTATGGAAATGATTAGCATTGACGACCTACCTTGGGATGATAACCATCATTGATCCTCTTTTCTTCTGCCTTTGGAAGAAATTCACCAAGACATACGCTCTTTCTTCGCCCTTGATGTTACCTATGCTCTGCAATCTCCGATCCTCACACATGATACTCTCTCTGAGGGGAACATGGGTAACATATCTACTATGATCATTATTAACATTTCAATCAAAGAAGGTGTCATGGAAAACATTAACCTTGGTGCTAATTGCACACCTGAGGAAGTGGCCTCTTACACCACTTTGTTTAAATAATTCAGCGATGTCTTCGCTTGGAGCTACGAGGAAATGCCAAGGATCGACCCTTCAATCTTATTACGCACCACCACGGTAATTGTAGACTCTAACCCCATGTACCACATCTTGACACGTCAAGTACTTGGGGGAAAATATTCTAAATGGATCGTTATTCTTTTGGAATTCGATCTCGAGTTTACGAAGGCCAAAGCCAAAAAATCGCCGGTGTTTGCAGAGCTTATCTGTGCTCTCCCTCAGGCCGATGAAAAAATTGAACCTAGAGATTCTCTCCTCGATGAATCTCTCTTCCTCATCAACACCTCTGATCCTTGGTATGGAGACATTCTCCTCTACCTTCAAACCCAACGTTTTCAGCCCAACATTTCTCGCGAAGAGCGTCTACGTATTTGTCACCACTCTTGTCGTTATCTCATCATTGGCAACACCTTGTATCGCCGCGGTATTGACACCATCCTTTGGTGATGTCTAATTCACGAGGAGGCTGAACTCATTTTAAATGATTGTCACCTTGGTGCCTTTGGCGGTCACCTTTCCGGGATGGCCATAGCCCAAAAAATCCTACGTGCCAACTACTTTTGGCCCTCAATTTTCAAAGATTGCATCGAGGCCATCAAAAAATTCCCACCCTGCCAACTCTTTAACAAGAAGGCACACACCCACCCTACTGTGCTGCATCCCCTTATCGCCATCGACCCCTTTGACAAGTGGGGTATCGATTTCATGCAGTGTAAGCCTACCTCAACCGGGGGGCACGGTTACATCATCATCGTCATCGACTACTTCACCAAATGGGCTGAGGCTATTCCTACCTTCCTGAACGATGGTCGTACTGCAACTCTGTTTCTTTTCAACCATATCATAACTCATTTTTGTGTACCACATGCCATTGTCATTGATGATGGTGCACACTTCAAGAACCAGATGATGAGCGAGTTACATGTTAAATTAGGTTTTCGGCATGAAAACTCATCCCCTTACTACCCTCAGGCTAACGGACAAGTTGAGGCCATCAACAAATTCCTAAAAACCATGATCCAATGCATGGTAGGGGAAACAAGACATCGTGGCATTTACAACTTTTCTCTGCTCTCTGGGCTTATCACACCTCTGTGAAAACCTCAACTGGATTCACTCCTTTCCAGTTGGTATATGGTATGGAAGTCGTCCTACCAATCAAGTGTGAGATTCCATCACTCAAACTGAAAGTAGAACTCCTGCCCCATACTTTTGCTGAAGAAGAACGATTCTTGTATCTGTCCAAGCTAGACGAAACACGTCGTGATGTTGCTCTCGCTAATGAGGCACATCAAAAATGAATTAAAAGTCAATATGACAAATCCGTCCACCCTCGGACTTTCACAGAAGGAGACTTAGTCCTCGTTTATGACCAAGCTCACAATAAATTGGGGACAGGAAAGTTAGAACCTCTATGGCACGGTCCTTACATCGTGAAGCATCTTCTATATAGGGGTGCCTATGAATTAGTTGATCGTGATGAAATTTCCCTGGGAGAGCCCCGAAACGGGCTTTACCTTAAAAAGTACTATGCCTAGATCACCTAACATTTGTACTTTGTACATTATTGTATTTTAGTTTGGTGTGTCTATTTCTTTCGCGTACTCGAGTCTTTACCATTGCCACTCATGACTGTGCTTGTGTTTTCATGCGCAGATGACATCTTCCTTTCCTATCTTTTTTGGGTTCGCGGATGGCGCTAGTCGACATACTCGGAACATTGCTTCAACAACATGGGTTATTTACCAATTTGATGAGGTGGTGAGTTCAGGAGGTATCTGCTTAGGACCAACAACCAACAATATGGTAGAATATCATGCTGTCATCGGACTGTTGACCCAAGCCTCCTCCCTAGGTATCTCTCGTATCATTGTTTACTTAGACTACCAACTCGTGGTCTATCAACTCAACCGTATCTATGCTATCCGTAGTCCTATCCTGCTATGTCTCCACTTACAAGTTCGCCGCCTTGAACGAATGTTCGATTACATTGAATATAGACACATTCCAAGAGAACTTAATAGTGTTTTAGATTCGTTATCTAATTACATTATGGATCGATATCTTGCCCACATATAAGATTCAAGGAAAGCAAAATTGTACATTACATGTAAATTAAAACACATCACAAACATCATCATGTACAAATCATTGGCACTGTAAAAAACTCGAAACTGTATATATATATATATATATATGGCGTGATTGAAATGTTTTGATTACATCAAAATTTGTGTAGAAGAGCAAAATGTCGGGTCTCTAAACCCCTACAACACCGCCTGACAAGGCATACAAAAATGATCACCAGAGAGATTCTAATCTCTTTGCGCTACATTGTGCTGCGAGTAACACATCACCGCGTGCACTACGTGCCTCAACAAAGAATTGATATTCTCTGGTACTCCCACAGTGTGCCTCTACAGATGTAAAGGCACTTCTCGCCTCTGTAGAGGAGGAATGCCCATTGTAAGGCCTTGGAGGTTTCTTTCAACCTCCCGGAGACCTATCACTGGTACTACTGGATCTGCTGCAACCGGGACACCCCTGCGACGTCTTGGTATCGGTATATTGGCCGAGCGCACTGCTCCCTTGTCTGCATGTTGAAAACAATACATCTATTAAAAAACTCTTCTACATACCCAAAAAAAAAATATATATACATCAAAAAACTTTAAAAACAAAAGCTAGACAAGGTATGGCTCAATCTCTTACCTGACACATCCCAGTCTCCCCTCGCGGGTAAAATCAAATCCATGCTCCCGCGGAAATCTACCTCGGCATATGGGAAGTCCTCTATCCACAAATACTGTCATCTCATCCAGGCAAAGAAATCGCCAGTGAAATGGAACTCTGACTCTGTTACCAGCCTCGGAGACAGACTGGTCCACCTCTCCATCCTCGGTTCATCCACTGGTCGCACTGCCAGTTCTATCTGAGGTTGCATCTGGGGGATGTGCTCTAGGAAAAATGAGACCAAAAATGAGCCATAACCAAACTGCTTCTGTCCTGTCCTGCACCATGAAATTTGTTCCTTCACATTTCGAAGGAACCCTGCACTCCAGTTGAACAGTGTTGGTTCCAAACACTGAACACCGTAATCCACCTACAATCTTGATGCCAGATGCATGCTCGTATTTTCCGTCATGCTCGTGATGGCGAACAATATGGACCAGAGAGGTAGCTTCCGGATATTGATAGGGATTCTACCCCCTACTAGTCTTTCTCCTAGGATACAGTGGCGTGCCAGATACACATCCACTTGTTTAGGTAGCGCCCTCTGCTTGGAAAAAGATATGGGGACCCCTCTTTTCGAGAGGCCAGTCAGAAAATACACATCTTCTAACTCAATGGTCAAAAGCTGTGTGCCAATCTGAAATCCTTGCTCCGCAACATCCCATAGGCTGATCATATGATTGAGCAATAAAATCTCTTTCTTCATTTTTTGCAACTTGAATAATTTGAGTAAGCCACAAGCTCATAATGCAGCCCATGTGTAGGGACTCCGCAAGGTAGCTAAGTCATCCATCTCATGTTCTCTTTCTTTCCACTCGATCATGGTCGTCGAAGTTACCTACAAAACAAAAAAATAAAGAAATTCATTATTTTCACGTTTTGGCAATTTCGACAATTTTCAAAAGAAATTTAAAACATGAAATAAGATGCCCACATCATTTAAAGTGACCACACCCTCTTTTACAATCACCACGCCCTCTCTTAGCCATGTGACATCAACCATATAATAATAAAACGTTTTTGGATACAAACGGTTTCTTTATGGCTGCGTGGGCATACATGGGGGTTTTCTCATGGATTCCTTGCCAAAAAACGACCCATCCAATTAACTATTGAGGCGTTGGCATCTTAGCCATCCTCTTCTAGAACGTTTTTGCAAAAATAATCCCATTTTTCCATTGATTTTCAAAGAGGCCGATTTGGTTCTATTTGGGGAAACTTAGGGCTTCGTATTTTAAATTGAATGATTCTATGAAAATGAATACTAAACAATGTAATTGAAAGAAGACGAGATGGAGATCTACCTAGTCCGAATGGAAAGCGAAACGGTCAACCGTAGCTCTAGCAGTGAACAAAACAAGATCCACTTCAAAATGAGAATCTCCACTACTCCAAAATCCTTGTGCAAAATGAAATGGTAAATGAAATTTTCATTGTATTGTTATTTATAAATTTTCATTTTTCATAAGGTATGGTCATTTATGGGTTTCTCTAACAATATGTTGGCTTCACTAAACCCCTGGTTTGTAGTTTTTGCATTGCAGGTTTCCTGGCAGTCCTGATGGATTATTTACCTTGTCGCACTCATGAGCATAGTCTTAGTTCGTTCTCGAGATCGATAATATGAGAACGCAACTGGGTAAACTTTTATCTCTTTTTCGGACCCGTACGGATACACGAACACACGAAAAAGGAACCCCCCTAGAGTCTCCTTTAAACCCTTTTCAGACTCTCTAAATATGAAAAGATTGTCGAGTTCCCTTGCTTCCTTTCACACTCGTTAAAAGGTCAGAAAGGGCATCTTTCGAGCGATATTTTATCTCTTTTTCTGTCTCGTTAGACTACTGTACGAAAAAGGAACTGAGAGAGTTCTCTTTTAAGTGTTTTTCCAAACTCTATAATCCCGAAAAACCTTCGAGTTTTCTGTCTTTGGACTC
>JZKD02S2081148.1:345503-360084 GCA_000966675.3 Picea glauca
TTTTACAGTCTCTATACATTTCTCTGATTAATAGAAATCGTGTATTACTATATATCTATGTTTATGGTTGCATCTATGATACATTTATGTTATATTATTGAATATCTGCAATATCCTTATGCATTTCTTTATTATATCTCTGCTCTCATTTCGTGCCAAAAAATAATCTAGATCAGCTACAATGCATAGACTTGGTATCAAATAATCCAAGGGAATTGTTACTTATTGTCCATACACCAATCTGAAGGGTGTTTTCCATGTTATTTTCTTGCATGTAGTTCTATAAGCCTATAGTACTATTGGTACATTCAAATCCCAATCATCTATGTTCACATTACAAATATTTTTCAAGGTGTTTTCCAATATCTTGTTAAATGTTTCTACTATTCCATTGGCCCAAGGATGATAAGGAGTGCTCTTCTGATGTTGTATCTCAAATTCTTCCAACATTTCCTCAATTGTGTTGTTGATAAAGTGAGTCCCCTGATCACTCATCAATATTATTGGGCATCCAAACCTTGTCATTACATGTTCAAATACAAAATTTGTTTCAGTATTTATGCTACTATCCTTTATTGGTGTTGCCTCAGCCCATCTTGTCAAGTAGTTTGTTTCTGTAATGATATATCTGGATCCTTTTCTTCTTGTTGGTGGATTAATTGGACCTACAAAATATATTGCCCAATTATCAAACACTTGTAAATTTACTTGAGGTCTCAATGGTATCTCATCCCTTATGGATGGCTTTCCCACTCTCTGTCAGACATCACAACTTTGACAATACTCTTTTGAATCCTTGTGAACTGTTGTCCATCATAATCCTACGTGAAACACCTTCTGTGCAATGGCTTTTCCTGTGTAGTGTCCTCCTGCAATTCCTTCATGTGCTTCTGCTAAAATGATAGGCCTTTCATGCTCCATAACACACCTTTTCAAAATGTTACCTACTCCAAGCTTGTGTAAATGATCTGCAATCAATTGATAGTCTACATCTCTGACCACCAAATTTTTCTTCTGAGAAGTAGTAAATAATATTGGTGCAAATCCTCTACTTATAAACTCAACAATGTCAGAAAAATACTCTTCAACTATATGTAGTGAAAAAAATTGTGCATCTTGAAAGTTGTCTTTCAAGTTATTGGGTTCTTCTTCATTAGTTATCTTGGATAAGTGGTTTAGTCATGCATTCAATCTTCCAGGCTTCACCACAACTTCAAAGTCAAACTCTTGGAAAAAAAGTAGCCATTTGCATATTCTTCACCCCAACACTGGATTATTGACTAAGTATATGAGAGTAGAATGATATGTAAATATCTTGAAATGTTTCCCTAACAAGTAATTTATGTATTTATGCAAAGCATACACCATAGTTCTATTCTAAATATGATAACTTCTTTCTTGCAAATTAAATAGGGTGATCTATATCACCTTCTCTTGGTTGTGTCAATACTTCTCCTAAGGATATTGCATATGCATCCACATGCACATGAAATTCTTTTTCCCAGTCCGGAAACACTAAAATTGGCACAGTTACCATTTTCTCTTCTAGAATATCCAAGCTCTTATGACATTCATCATTCAACTAATATATGGTGTCCTTCTTCAAAAATTTCTCCATTGGTGCAGTGATATGTGCATATCCTCTTATGAACTTCCTGTAATATCTTGTATGACCAAGTGTACTCTTTGACTAGCGCACTAACTTTGATGGTGGTAAGTTCACCATGACAACAATTTTAGCACGATCAACCAACAGACCATGTTTACACACCACATGCCCTAACAAAATACCAAAAGGGGTGTTGAAAATACATTTCTTAATATTCAATGAAATTTGACACTATTTGTATATGTCTAACATTAATCTTAACATTGAAACATGGTCCTTTAATAATATAAACATTGTCCAATCATCCAAGTAAACCTCTAAAAACTTATGAATGAACTCCTTAAAAGATGCTACTACTACTCTTGAAAACATGTCCGGTTCATTCTTCAACCCAAATGGCATCACTGTATACTAAAATGATCCTCATTCTATAGCAAATGTTGTCTTATGTCTATCTTCTGGTGTTATCCTAATTTGATGATATATTTAAAACCTATATGTAAAGGAATAAGCTTCTTGACCTCCTACATTTTATAGCACTTCATCTGTAAATGTGGTAGGAAAAGGATCATGTAACCAAGAATCATTAAGTTTTCTCAAATCTACACAAATCCTAATTCTCCCTTTCTTCTTCTCCTACACCACCACAAGACTGATCCATTCTAATTCTTCCACAGGTTCTATGTGTTCAATGACACAGGTATTCCAATAGAGGATGACCACCTTCAGTAACCACTCAAATAACCAGATCAAATATCAACACACCGATGTTTTCACGTGGTAAAACCCCTACGTGGAAACATCCACGACCCCAACCAACACGACCACTTGGAGTAGTTTATTAATGCAAAAGAAAAAGATTACAAAGCAATTTTACAAGAGAGTTTCTCACAATTGATCATCGACAAATGACCCTAAATGATCTTTAAATAGAGATCATGGACCAATTGGGTGTTAAGCCATGAATCAATGGCCGTTAAGATCGAGGAGATTATGAACTGTCATATCACTCTATGTCGGGATCATATCGTGACCGTCAGATTTCCTAACTAAAAATGCATACTAATGCATACTAAAGAAACACACTTTTACCTAACGACACATTAGACCAAGTAGATCTTAACTAACTCCTAAGTGTCTAAATATCCTAACATCCCCCCTTAAGAACAACTTGGGATGGGATTGAAGGATTTACAATAGTGACACAATAGGAGAAGGAAGGAGGCATTAGAGCCTATCCCCCCTTAATGAAAACTTCCTGGACTCCTAACATTGATCGAAGTTTGGAAAATTTTGCTTCTGTAAGAGACTTTGTGAAAATGTCTATAACTTGATCTTGTATAGGGAAAAAGAGCACTTCAATAAATTGATCATGAATTATCTTTCTAATGAAGTGCAAGTGTAGCTCGATGTGCTTGCTACGCTGATGTTGAACTGGGTGTTTGGTGAGATTGATGGCATTCTGATTGTCACACCAAAGGATGGTTGGATGTTGTTGCTGGAATCCAAACTCTGAAAGGATCTATCAAAGCCACAAGGTTTCTTGACTTGCATTTACCACTGCTCGATACTCTGCTTCTACTGAAGAATGTGCAATATCCCGTTATTTCTTACAGGCCCAAGTGACATGACCTGAACCGAGGCTGAAAACATAACCCGTAGTAGACTTCCCATCATCAGGGTCGCCGACCCAATCTGAATCAGTGAAACCAACCTAAAGGATTCCCCCTCGATCTGTAATGTATCCTAAACTGAATTGTACTAGGGAAATAATGAAGTATCCTTTGATCTAGTTTCCAATGGATTTCATGGGGTGTTTGCATATACCGAGCAACAAGACCAATAACAAAGGAAAGATCAGGACGGATATGATTCAAGTATAAGAAGATACCAACTAACTGATGGTATAGGGTGGCATCAAATTTAGGAGAAGTACAGGTGGGAGTAAGCTTGACTCCAAAATGGAAGGGAGAAGGGTTTGGTTTACAATCATCCATGTGAAAGTGACGAAGAAGGTCACAAGCATACTTAGACTGGGAAATAAAAGTTCCTTCATTGGTTTGCAGAACTTGGAGGCTAAGGAAATAGTGCAAAAAGACTAAGTCTGTCATTTCAAATTTCTTCTTAAGGCTGGTTTTCACACGGTTTAAAATTTTTCAGTCACTACCAGTAAGGATAAGGTCATCAACATAAAGGACAAGGATTATGAGATGGATTCCTACTTTCTTGGTATTGACATTAGGATCATAATAATGTCTAGAGAATCTAGTGTCAATAATAAGCTATCCATTTTGGCATACCAAGTTCGGGGAGATTTCTTAAGACCATAAAGAGATTTCTTAAGGCAACAAACAAGGATATAGTCATTCTGGACATAGCTAGGATGTTGTTCCATGTAGATTTATTCTTGCAAATATCCATGCAAGAAGGCGGATTTAACATCCATCTGATGGACTTCCCATTTATGTGAGGAAGAGAGGGAAAGAACAAGGCGGATGGAATTCATTTTGGCTACAAGGGTAAAGGTTTCATTATAATCAATTCCTTCAACTTGGGAAAATCCTTTGGAAACTAACCGAGCCTTGTGTCTTTCAACACTTCCACCTGATGCATAATTAGTTCTCTAGACCCATTTACATTTGACAAGTTTTCCTCCTTTTCGAAGAGGTACAAGATCCCAAGTATTGTTTGCCATTAAAGAATGCTACTCTTCATTCATTGATGTATCCCAATATGGATAACCTGAAGCTTCTGCAAATGTCTCTAGGTCTTGAGTTGATTCGAATTTATGAAGGAACACAACGGAATACACAAATAACCATGAGTACAAAGATGCAGTGGGAATAACACTTCATTTCATTAATATCAAAGAACTGAAACTTGTTTACAGACATAATGGAAATATACTAGCTAGGGCGCCGATAGCTTATCTTTGAGAAGAGATGTGGAAACTACAAGCCTATGAACTTTGTGTTACAATGAGGCTCGAAGGGATATATATTATTTTTAAACAATGGAAATCCTAAACATCCAAAAAACTAACCCTAGGAGATGAAACGCCAGAATATGGGCCCTGTCGGGGTAAATTGGTACATCAATTTCCTGAGGTCATAACTTTGGCATACTATCTCTGTTTGATGCACATGATACATCGTTAGAAATATTTACCCGAGGAATACACTGTTGATAGTGAATATAGAGACCAGAATATTCTTATATTCACTAGAGTTTTGATGCCCAAAAAAGGTCGTTTAGGGTCTCGAGACAGCTCTCGAAGTTCAAAACCTGAAAAACTGCCAAAAATAGTAAATTGTGCTACGATTAAGGAAACTGAAAAATTGAAAGAAACAATGGTGGGGGTCCAAGTAGAATAGGCGAGTGGACACCAATATCCACCTAGATCATTCCATGGAGATGGATTCCCAAGGTCGACTAAGGGTAGGTAGCAGAGTATAGAGGCATTGCTTCTTGATGGTCAGTTTGGCAATGGCATAGACAATGCATGATCTGATGTACTTCCCGACATCTTGTCAAAGGTTTGACCAATAGAAATACTTCTACAGTATTGCAACTTTTTTATCAACCCCGAAATGACCAATGACCTGATTGTAGTGCACTTCCCAAATCATCTTGGCATACTCGCTTGAAGGAACACAAAGGCGTCCCAGGTGAAATAGTAGTGCATCCTGGAGGTGAAAATTTGGAACTCGGTTTCCCTCCAAGAGCATATTATATGTGTGGCTGAATTTTGGATCTCTCTTATAGAGAAGCGGCTAATTAGAAGTCTCGTGCCCATAATAGTTGAGCACAGTGGTTATCGCCGGGATCGGTGGTCAACTAAGACAGTATGCAACATTATTGGTGCTTCCCTTGTTCTACTTGATGTTCAAATGAAACTGTTGCAGATATGTGGACCACTTCTGATGGTGATCATTCTGCAACTTCCCTTGTGTCTCTATGAACTATAGGGGTCGGTGGTTTGTGTGGATGATTGTTTCCTTCCCCAAAATGTAATGCTTCCATTGTTGGCAAGCTTCCACAATGGAATACATTTCTTTGTCATAAGTGGGATACTTTCAGACTGTTTCGGAAAGTGTCGCATTGTGATATGCCACTAGATGCCTCTGTTAAGTGAGAACTACCCCAATAGCATAGTCAGAGGCATTTGTCTTGATCTCAAATGGTTGTTGCAAGTCTGGTAAAGTGAGCATTGTGGCACAACAGAGGCGATGTTTCAATTCTATGAACGCCTTCTATTGAGATTCTGACCAAAATGATTTTTCTTTCACTCCTCCCTTGTTGACTTGACTCAAGGGCCAAGTGATATGAGAGAATCCCAACACGAACCTATGGTAGAAATTTGAAAGACCCAGAAAGATATAAATCTCTGTTAGAGTGGTCAGGGCTGGCCAATCCCGAATGACTTGGATAATGGTTGGATCCACATGCACCCCAAGATCATCAATAATGTATCCCATATACTGAACCGGAGTCATGCCAAAAGTGAACTTCTCCAAATTGGCACACAACTTGTGTTTCCGCAGTGTTTGGAGGACTTTCCGGATGTGGTGGAGGTGCTCTTCCCAAGTCTGGATGAATGTCAGGATGTCATCCAAGTAAACTACTACAAATGAGTTGGTGGATAGCCACAAGATGTCTTCCATCAGCCCCATGAAAGTTGTGGGAGCATTTGTCAACCCAAAAGGCTCGACCAACCATTCGAAAAGGCCCTCCTTGGATTTGAAGGCAATCTTCCACACATCAGGTGGTTGGATTGGTACCTGGTGTTACCCAGACTTCAAGTCAATCTTGCTGAATATTTTTCCCTTTTGAGTTGGTCCAGAAGGTCATCAATCTATGGGATCGGGTACCTATTCCGGACAATGATCTTGTTCAATGATAGATAGTCAATACAGAGTCTCTAAGTCCCATCCTTCTTCTGCACCAACATGATCAGGCTCCCATAAGGTGATGAACTTGGCCAGATGTGACCTTTCTGTGACAGCTCCTGGATCTACCTCTTGATTTCATCATTCTCCAGAACAGAACGCTGGTAGATCGGTCCATTGGAAAACAACGAAACTGGGGTCAGATCAATGGGGTGTTTGACCTGAAAGTGCAAAGGCCCCTGCAGGCTAGGTGAAGATGTCCCTATTCTGGACAATGATCTTATTCAATGCTAGATAGTCAATACAGAGTCTCCAAGTCCCATCCTTCTTCTGCACCAACACGATTGGTCTCCCACAGGGCGATGAACTTGGCTGGATGTGACCTTTATGCACTAGCTCCTGAATCAGCCTCTTGATTTCATCATTCTCCAGAACAGAGCGCTGGTAGATCGATCCATTGGAAAACAATGAACCTGGGGTCATATCAATGGGGTGTTTGACTTGATAGTGCAAAGGCACTCCTGCGGGCAAGGTGAAGATGTCCTCGTACTCCTCCATGACCTTGTCCATTTGTTTTTTTCATGTAGAGAAGCCCTGTCTGGAGGTCATGGCCACAATCTTCTTCTTTCCCTAAGGGCGGATCATCAAGAAAACAAATTTCCTGATTTTGGAAATGAGCTTACTGCATTGTTTTGCAGTAACCAAAGAGATAGCGGTGGGTGGTGGTAACTTTGTTATCCTATACAACTTATTTCCCAAGGTAACAATAAAAACATGAGGTCAAGACTCATACACAACATGTCACTTCCACAAGTATGGTTAGCCTAATAATACATCACAAACATCAAGAGGAGAAATGTCACATAATACCTCATCGGTGAAGGGCTTGATGATGTAGGGAAGGTGACACTGTTGGCTGACGCAGAGATCTCGTCCTTGGTGAAGTTGCCCGATAGTGTATGGTTGTGGGTGTGCTATGGTCAGCAAGCCCAACCGCTTCACAAACTATATTGAAATGAGGTTCTTTTGTCTCCCACTGTCAACAATGAATTGTAGCACGAAACCCTTTACCCACATCTCGGAGTGGAAGAGACACTCCTCCTCCTCTGGATATTTCAGTTCTTCCTTTTGGATCTTCGTGGTGGCAATAGTGGCATTAGGCTCTGCATTGATAATATGATTCCCTTTTTCATTCCCATTCTTGGGTTCTAATTCAATGTCAGAGCATGCATTTGAGTCAGAAGCCCTCATCTCAATCACCAATGACTGTTTGGTCCGACACTCACTTGTGTTGTGAGTGGAGCTCTTATGGAACTCACACCACTTTTCTGTGTCCTTATTTGGCTTCATGGTGTTATTCTTTGCTTGTGTATTTGGTAGGTTGTCTTGATCCGCCATGCCTTGGATTTTTCCTTTGTTCTATGGTTTGGGGGTACCTTTTGCTTTCTTTTGATTCACAGATTGAAAGTCTCGCTTCTTCTGTTTGAATTTATGCTCAATCTTGGCATCATACCGGTATGTCGTACCAATCAAGGAGATGTCGAGGAAATCCATTTCCTCCTAAATGTATCTATGTAGACAACTATGATACTTCAACACCAAATGTTTCTCTGAATATTTGATACCCAACTTTGTGCCCAGGGTATGGAACAAATTCGTCAACTCATGCACATCTTGATCACTTTGATGTCGTAGTGTAGTCCATTGTATGTACTTGTCCTCATATCTCCCCACGGGATAATATTGTTCCTTGATGGCATCTTGGAAAGAATTCAAAGTGGGTACAACCATGAACAGAGAGGGTTCCTCCTCGTCCTTTTTCTCACAGTAGGTTTCCCACCAGTCCTCAACATGGGGGAAACTTTGAGCAATGAAAAAATAATATTCTCCCGGTCAAAAAAGTCATGAACCAAGAAATATCCTTCTAATAGATTCAACCATCTACCTACAATGTCTGCATCTATTTGGCCATAAATATTGGAATGCCAAATTTTACTTGTACCTTAAAAGGGGTTGCGCCTCCAGAGTGGTTGTTGGATGCAGATGCACCGTCAGTGGGCAATCGTTGAAGGATTCGGGCGAAGTTATCCATCATAGTGTTCCTTTGTTTTTAAAGGGCCTCCTCGAGCAATATTTTGATAGGATCTCTTGCTCCCTCATATTTATTTTCATCCCCCATGGGCGACCATCGGGGTTTGTGAGGTTGACCTTGCAAAGCTTCAACCAGATCGAGCCCTAACTCCTTATACCCCGACCTCATTGGGGACATGCAAAGAAGGATCGAGAAAGAGCAGACTGCTCTGATACCATTGATCTGAATTTATGCAGGAACACAACAGAATACACAAATAACCATGAATATAAATATGCAGTGGAAATAATACTTCATTTCATTAATATCAAAGAACTGAAACTTGTTTATAGACAAAGTGAAAATAAACTAGCTAGGGCGTCTGTAGCTTATCTCTGAGAAGAGATGTGGCAACTACAAGCCTCTGAACTCTATGTTACAATGAGGCTCGAAGCCCTATATATTATTGAGAAACAATGGAAACCCTAAACATCCAAAAACCTAACCCTATGAGATGAAATGCCAGAATATGGGCCTCATCGGGGTAAATTGGTACATCAATTTCCCGGGGTCGTAACTTCGGCATACTATCTCCGTTTGATGCACATGATACATCATTAGAAAGATCTATCCGAGGAATACATTGATAATAATGAATATTAACATTGAAATGGACACTTATTCCTCGGGGGTTTGATGCCCAAAAAACATCATTTGGGGCCTCAAAACAGCTCCGAAAGTTCAGTACCCGAAAAACTGCCAAAAATAGTAAATTGTGCCACAATTAAGGAAACTAAAAAACTAAAAGAAAAAATGGCGGGGCTCTAAGTTGAATAAGCAGGTGGACACCAATATCCACATAGATCATTCCTCCCCCCTTAGGAAGCAATGGTCCCCATTGCATTGAGTTCCTCCATGAGATGAGGAAACTTCTGCTAAAATTGGTCCTTGGTGAACCACTTGCCTTGGTGAAGGAGTTGGCCTATTTTGGCAAATCGATATAGCTGGATCCTCTAATGGCAGGTGTTCTTGATCTGTGTTTCCATAATACAATCATTTGTGGCTTGTTCCATGCAGTCTGGATTTAACTATGTTGTTGCGAGTTGTTATTCCATGTTAGATGTGTCTAATAGAGGTGGAAAGTAGGGTCGAAGGCGGTCCACATTGAACACTGGGTACAAAACAAGGAATGGTGGAATACTAAGATAAAAGGCATTGCCCCATACAACTTTGTTGATATTGTATGGCCCATATCGGAGCAGGCAAATCTTGCGGTGGGGTCCAGCGAAGCGCTCCTTCTATAAATGTAGCCACACTTTGTCGCCCACCTGAAAGTTGTGTTGCACCCGATGTTGATTATGTCGTTTCTTGTACTTAGCATTGGCTCTATCCAATATGTCATGAACCTATTGGCGAATGTGCCAAATTCCCTCAATGAAGTTGTTCACCTTGGAAGTTTCAGACTGAACATGGGCCGAATTAGACTGAGTAGCTGCAAAGGGCATGACTATGTCAATGGGACATAGTGGTTGGAATCCCAAGCCCACCTGAAAGGGGTTGTGGCCAGTTGAGCCGTAGAGGGCCTGGTTATAGCTATGTTGTACATAGAAGAGGCTCTCATCCCATGTGTGTGGATGATTTGAGTTGTAAATGCACAAAATGTGTGTGATCATCCTGTTGACGACCTCTTTCTGGCCATCAGTTTGGGGATGAAAAGTTGTGGACTTGGTGAGGTTGGTGTGCTGTATTGACCAGAGGCTGGAAAAAAATGTACCGAGGAACCTATTGTCCTGATATGAGATGATAGACTGTGGGATCCCAAAGTGCACCCACACTTGTTCAAAGAAGATTTTAGTAGTGGCTTCTACTGTGATATTCTTCTTACAAGCCACCATAATGGTCATCTTCGCGAATCTGTTGACGACCAAAAAAACAAAGTCATTGCCATGCTTAGTAGAAGGAAGGCCCGACATGTAATCCATGGAGATGGATCCTCAAGGTTGAATACGGGTAGGAAGTGAAGTATAGAGGCTTTGCTTCTTGATGGTCGGTTTGGCAATGGCACAGGGAATGCAGGAACTAATGTACTTCCCAACATCCTGTCAAAGGTTTGACCAATAGAAATACTTCTGCAATACTGCCACAATTTTCTCGACCCCTAAATGCCCAACGAACCGACTGTAGTGCGCTTCCCAAATCATCTTGGCACGCTTGCTTGAAGGAACACAAAGGTGTCTTGGGTGACATAGTAGTGCATCTTGGAGGTGAAAATTTGGAACTTGGTTACCCTCCAAGAGCGTCTTGTATGTGTGGCTGAATTCTAGATTGCTCTTGTAGAGAAGCAGCCAATCAGAAGTCTCGTGCCCACAATAGTTGAGCATGGTAGTTATTTCCATGATCAGTGGTCAGTTGAGGTAGTCTGTAACATTATTGGTGCTACCCTTCTTGTACTTAATGTTCAAATGAAATTGTTTCAGATATGTGGACCACTTCTGATGGAGATCGTTATGCAAATTCTCTTATGTCTGTATGAACTGCAGGGGTCGGTGGTCTATGTGGATGATCGTTTCCTTCCCCAAAATGTAATGCTTCCATTGTCGGCAAGCCTGGACGATGGAATATAGTTTTTTTTTCATAAGTGGGATACTTCCAGACTGTGTCAAACAATGTCGCACTGTGATATGCCACTGGATGCCTCTATTGAGTAAGAATTGCCCCAATAGAATAGCCAGAGGCATATGTCTCGATCTCAAATGGTTATTGCAAGTCTTCTAATGTGATCACTAGGGCACAACAAAGGCGATGTTTCAATTCTACAAATGTCTTCTGTTGAGATTCCGACCAAAATAATTTTTCTTTCACTCCTCCCTTGGTGACTTGACTCAAGGGCCAAGTGATATGAGAGAATTCCAACATGAACCTGCGGTAGAAATTGGCAAGACCTAGAAAGTTGTGAAGCTCTGTTAAAGTGGTCGGGGTTGGCCAATATCAGATGACTTGGATATTGGTTCGATCCACATGCACCCTACGCTCATCAATAATGTATCCCAGATACTGAACCTGGGTCATGACAAAAGTGCACTTCTACAAATTGGCACACAACTTGTGTTTCCGCAGTGTTTGGAGGACCTATCGGATGTGGTGGAGGTGCTCTTCCCAAGTCTGGATGAAGATCAAGATGTCATCCAAGTACACTACTACAAATGAGTTGGTGAATGGTTGCAAGATGTCTTCCATCAACCTATTGAAGGTTGCAGGATAATTCATCAACCCGAAAGGCATGACCATCCATTCGAAAAGGACCTCCTTGGATTTGAAGGCAGTCTTCCACACATCAGACAGTTTGATTGGTACTTGGTGATACCCGGACTTCAAGTCGATCTTGCTAAAATATTTTTCCCCTTTGAGTTGGTCTAGAATGTCATCAATCCATGGGATCGGGTACCTACTCCAAACAATGATCTTATTCAATGCTCGATAGTCAATACAGAGTCTCCAAGTCCCATCCTTCTTCTGCACCAACATGATCGAGATCCCACGGGGTGATGAACTTGGCCAGTTGTGACCTTTCTACAACAACTCATGGATCTGCTTCTCGATTTCATCATCGTCTAGAACAAAGCATCGATAGATCGGTCCATTGGGAAGTGACGTACCATGGGTTAGATAGATGGGGTGTTTGACCTGACAGTGCAGAGGCACCCCTGAGGGTGAGGTGAAGATGTCCCGATACTCCTCCATGACCTTGTCCATTTTTTGTTGTCATGCAGAGGAGCCTTATATAGAGGTCATGGTAACAATCTTCTTCTTTCCTTGAGGGCATATCATCAGGAAAACAAATTTCATGGTTTTGGAGATGAGCTTATGGCATTGTTTTGCAGTAACCAAAGAGATAGCAGCAGGTGGTGGTACCTCTGGTATCCTGTACAACTTATTTCCCAAGGTAACAATAACAACGTGAGGCCAGGACTCATACACAACATGTTGCTTCTACAAGAATGGTTGGCCTAATAATACATCACAAACATCAAGAGGATCAATGTCACATAATACCTCATTGGTGAAGGCCTTGATGCTGTAGGGAAGACGACATTGATGGCTGACGCGGAGATCCCATCCTTGGTGAAGCCAACCAATGGTGTATGGTTGTGGGTGTGATGTGGTTGGAAAGACCAATCGCTTCATTACCTATGATGAAATGAGGTTCTTTTGGCTCCCACTGTCGACAATGAGCAGTAGCGCGAAACCCTTTACCCACATCTGGGAGTGGAAGAGATGCTCCTCCTCCTCTAGATCTTTCGATTGTTCCTTTTGGATATTCATGGTGGAAACTATGGTGTTGGGCTCCGCATCAATAATTTTCTTCCCTATGTCATTCCTTTTGTCATGATCTAATTCAATGTCGGAGCATGCATCTGATTTAGAAGCCCTCATCTCGACCACCAATGATTTTTTGGCCCGACACTCACTTGTGTTGTGAGTGGAGCTCTTATGGAACTCACACCACTTTGTTGTGTCCTTCTTCAGATTCACGGTGTTTTTATTTTCTTGTGGATTTGCTATGTTGTCTTGAATCGCCATGCCTTGGATTTGTCCTTTGTTCTACGGTTTGGGGCACCTTTTTCTTGATTTTGATTCACAGATCCAAAGTCTCGCTTCTTCTGTTTGAATTTATGCTCATTCTTGGTAGCATACTTCTATGCTATACCAAGCGAGGAGATGTCAAGGAACTCCATTTCCTACTAAATGTATATGTGCAGACAACTCAGGTACTTCAACATCAAATGTTTCTCTGAATATTTGATACCTAACTTTGTGCACAGGGTATGGAACAAATTCATCAGCTCATGCACATCTTGATCCCTTTGTTTCTGTAGCGTAGCCCATTGTATGTACTTGTCCTCATAGCTCCCCACAGGATAATAATGTTCCTTGATGCCATCTCAGAAAGAATTCCAAGTGGGTACTGTTATCCCTACTTTTTAGGGATAACTAGGAGATCATGTCTCGAGGCCCACAAGTCCTAGACATGGAGTACCGAGAGCAGGATTGACTTGAGCATGTCCCTGGAGGGCCCATCCTTTTCTTCTTCCATCAACTTTGTCTTGTACGTAGCAACAACATCAATCGCCATCGGCTTGGTCTTGTATCAAAAGAGGTTCTTGCTCCATGAGGTAATTGGTCCAGGTATCATGGTATGTGTCACTTTTGATCATTGAAACCTTTAAATGTATGGATCTGATTCCTTTTATCTCTGACAACTGCTTGGATCTTACATTATCCTACATGACCAGTCTTGGGGAAATTGACTGGGTTCCCTAGCAAGCATGTGCCCATAGGTCTTGGTTTGCCACTAGGGGGATTTCTAAAAATCCATCGTCCGCTCCCATCATAGCACCACTATTTCATCTTATCACCCACTCATCTATCCCATTCCCCTTGTCCGGGCATCAGGTTGACCTGTTTGTAGGATTGCACCTTATCTCGTGGGAAGAAGGGGCTAAAGGCCCAAAAGGTAAAAGAAGCTGGTAAAAGACAAAAGCCTAGAAATAAAACCTCAAGATGCTTTGCCCAGGGATCCCTGAGAAGGCAATCAACGGCCTCTCAGCAAGAAACAAGAGGGACTTAGAAAACAACAAACAAGACCTAGTCAGAGGATAGGGGGTCTCATCACAAGCCAACCTGTTAGGTTCATGGGTACCTAACAGTATGACATTGCCACCATTTGGTTACCATGCCAGGGAAGTGACCTTTGGTTGGATGGCCAAGGGAAAGGGGGTCTCATCACGAGATAACCTTCTCATCTTTGTGAAAGTACTTGTGGGTAACACTATCGACTCTGGTCACCATGACAAGGCAGTGTCCTTTGGTTATCCCTTGAATTAAAAGAAAAAGAAGAAGAAAATGTTGGATCATGTTGTCATTGATGCCAATGGTTTGATTGATTGATGTCAAGTGATTGATTGATGTTAAAGGATTGATTGATTGATTATTGATGTAATATAATATGTA
>JZKD02S2081148.1:365724-425460 GCA_000966675.3 Picea glauca
TATTTATTACTGCTCATTATTGGATAATAATTCTACATTGATATAACATTTGAAGAAAAAGGATTAAAATTACGTTATTACTGATTCACCCCCCCTCTCAGTAATCCAACAGAAAAAACAAATAAAGGAATAAAGAAAGAAAATAATAAAGGAAAGAACGAGCTTGAAAAAATACATCCATGATAGGTACAACTCACCTTCTACAAAGGCATCCATAGATAACATTATGCATCCTTGGCCCTCACTGCACCCACATGTCTAGACATCCCCTAGCCACATTAC
This sequence comes from Picea glauca, assembly GCA_000966675.3. Taxonomy (NCBI): domain Eukaryota; kingdom Viridiplantae; phylum Streptophyta; class Pinopsida; order Pinales; family Pinaceae; genus Picea; species Picea glauca. The sequence goes on from JZKD02S2081148.1 coordinate 366,007, forward strand.
CTCACTTACATGGCTTGGATGAAATCTTCTTGGAAACTTTCCTTTTCTTGTGGACACTAGCCCAATAGGACGTCTTGTCTTTTTCTCTAATATTGTATTGCAGGTTTTTGTAATGTATTTGAGCTATTGACTGATGTATTAGGGTTTTTATGCATATGTTTAATAATATTGATGATGATATGTGATTAAAATTTCTATGATCCTGATGAATGATGGGCCCATGGAGGGAATAACTTTTGATGTGCAGGACCATGCCCGACTGACACGTACCATTTGGACTGGTACACATGGGGAGATGACCAGTTTGGACCTCCATGGGGCTGAACAACCCACTAGATGGATGCTGAGATCCCATCAGGGGGTAGAGACAGGATGGATATGGATCAGGGATTTTTCACCTGAAAGGAAGAGGATGTTCCATCAGAGGCACTTCGACAGGACTAGACCTGGGGGGAATGAACCCTTTTCAGTAGAATTCCAGCCTTGGAAGGCTTGGGACATCTGCATCTTCACCATGATGTCATCCATCTTCATGGATGCTTTTGGAGGCAGACTGAGCAACAGTGGCACGTGTGGCATGTTGGGGAGGCCCCTGGGGGCCTAACGTTTTGCTCCTTTGTGTCTCATTTGCCCTAGAAAGGGCTAGCGCCTCCCATGAAGGGGATTTTACTCTCATTTTTACTTTATTAGGGATTTTTACTTAGCATTTAATGAAAAAATAGTATGATTTTGACATTATGGCCTTGTCAACCTTTTTATGACCTAAAAGGTAAAAATAGGTCATTGATACACTATATATTGAAGGTTTTGACTCTCATTTTATCATCAATCTTTCACTCACTCGTAGTGAGGTCTGAAATTTGGACCCTATTTGGGTTATTGGTTGATTTGAGGAAGGCTCACCTGTTGAAGGAAGATATTTTTGGCATTCTATGGTGTTTTTCTTGAAGGAAGGTGTTACAAATAGGGTTTGCATGATTATTTCTTGATGAATTGTAAGTATTTTTTTGCAAAAATTCTTGATTGAATGGTTGTAGTCTTATTTCTCACATGTATTTATAATTTTCTGAATAAAAACCCTAGGTTAAAAGCACACAAGTAGGTCCTTGTCTCATGTCCCCTGATAGAAAAACTTTTAGCCATTGAAGAAGAAGAAGAGAGCCTAGCCATAACCATACTCCTTTTTTTTCTTCTCCTTAGTTAGATGTACCTTTTTTACTTCGAGAGGAGGAGGACATCCCAGGATTAGGTTATCTACACCTAGGGCCATTTTCCTTTAGGGTTTGATGAAAGAGCCTTGCCTTAGCAACAATATCCCTCTTTAAACCCTCTTGTCTTGACTTTGTGTTTCATTTGAGCTAGCCGTCTGCCAGGAAGGAGGAGATAGCATGAGGCCTTGCTTTAGAAACACCAGAGTGAGCCTCTCTGCCCTAGGGTTATGATTTTGAAGCCCTGCTTTAGCAACACTTCAAAACTTATCCCTCTAGTCCTTTAAGTCTCATCCCCTTCAACTCTTGTGTCCTTCACAATTGACTCCATTTAACCTTAAGGCACTGATCTCCAACCTCAAACGTTGAAGTAGAATTGGATCTAAAACACTCTCAAACCTTTTTGAATTGACACCCTAACTACACTAACCCTAATCTACTAACCCTAAGTTACTGACGTCATCTTTGAACATTTCATCTTTATTGCAACAACGTTTTGTCTTTTGAGTAATTGCATGATAGTTGAAGGGATTAATTGAGTTAATAAGTTATTTGATATATTGAATGATGTATCACTCTAGTATTTATTGATGAAGTGACATCACTGCTATTGCTATTTTGTAAACATTGACTTCGTCAACATTTACCTTTAAATTGCTCATATTAAATATTAGATAATCTTTAACATATATGAAGTACTAACCAAGATTGCACGTATTAGTTTCCTTCATGTATTGTCCCAAGCAGGTGCTTTTCTTTTCTTTGGCTATACTCTATTATTGGTTGTTTAGCTGGGACTATCCGATTGGCGGTGATCTGTGAAAGGCAGAACTTGTCCTTATCCTATTATCCTTTTCCCTTTCAAAACCCCAGGTCACCGAGGATGTCTCCCCTGGGCCTAGCCTCCCTAAAGAGAAAGAACCTACCCATTAAGGTGACATTGGGTGGGATAGGTTCCTGTTACACCAGTTTGGCCTTCTACCTTATAGCGTTTACTCCTAGCTACAAAATGTGCGATAACATTTTGGCACCGTTGTCGGGGAACATTGAGTCAATTCTCCTCAGATGGAAAAATCTTTTCAGTAAGCCTTGCCTCGTAGCCTTATCTCACAAGCTTACCTGGTGACTCCACTAGGGTGTTTTCCCTTTTCTTTGGTAGTTTCAAGTAAACTATCTGGTGACTCCACAAACCAAAAAGAGGTTCAATAATCCTCCTTTGTCTTACAAAAGGATGCCTCCCAGGAGCTCTCCTGTTGTCAAATCACTCTTTGGGAAAATCATTCCTTTAAAAATCATGTCTAGCTCTCAGACCGCTACAGAAAACCCAACCAACAATCAAAGACAATGGTCATCTACTCTTTTTAAACTGTTAGACATGTCAACCATACCAGGCTACCGTGGGCAAATGCCTCCCAAGTATAAGAAGTGGTTGCCTAAATTCACTAGTACTGATGCAATCAGTGCCGAAGAGCACATGAGCAACTTTTGGCCATTTTTCCAGCTTCATCCCATCAGTGATGATGCTAAAGATTTTGTCATGAATTTGTTCTCCGCTACTCTTTATGATGCCTCAAGGCATTGGTACCTAAGCCTTCATGATGGAAGCATCAAAACCATGGATAGAATTGAAGAGGCATTTCTCAAAAGATGGAGTGCCATAGAAGACCCTAATATGCTCCTCACCCAACTGAATAACCTTTCCAAATATGAAAATGAGTCCATTCGGGAGTTCCATACTAGATTTTAGACCTTGCTGCAAAACATTCCCACAAGCCATCATCCAAAAGATGACTACACGTCCATGTTTACACCAGATATTTTAATGGCCAACTAGGATATCTTCTCAGAGATAAAAACCCCCAGTCCATTTAGGAAGCCCAAGAGCTCGCTACTAAAATAGAGGGGAACCTCCTTTCATCTAAGATTGAGCCTTTTTCTAACCCAAGGGGGATAATAGACACTAAACCAAAAATAGTTCACAATGTTGAGCCTACTTTAGATCTATGTATCAATATCGCCAAGTTGCAAGCCTCCATGGATGGTATCATGAAAAATCTAGAGGAAATGATGAGCAGGATTGTCAAATTGGAAAGATCTCACATCCAAGCACCCAGGGTCTCGTACAAAGAGAATTTTAGAAGGGAGGCCAATTTTATAAACCAAAGAATGAGCATGAAGTTCCAAACACCTTGGCCCCTAAAAATGTTGTTGATGAAAATCCTTGGTGCCTAGAATGCAGTGAAGCACATTGGGAGCATGAGTGTCCTTACAATAGTGGCCATCAACAAGTCAACAACATGGATTGTTTCATGGAGTTTCCTCAAATAAATATCACATATGCAGAACATCAGGAAGCCATGAAAGAAGCAGCCAGATCAGCAAGGATGGTGGTAATAAACAACCTGGATCAGGAATCACAAGAAAAGCTAAAGAAACAAGAATTTCAGGTGTACAGAAGAAAGAATTTGAAACAACCTGTTGTTGATCAGGGAAAGCCCCCACCCCTGGAAATTCTTCTTCCCAAGACATCCAAGGCTGGTAAGGTTGACCTAAACTTTGACTTCAAAGAGGCATTATAAAAAATGCATGTAAACGTCCCCCTGAGAGAAGCAATCAAGATCCCATCCATCAAGGAATGCTTTGACACTTTCTTTTTGGGATCAGATGAACCCATGGACCCCCCTATTATGTTGCAAGTTGATCACTTTAGGGTCCAATATGGTGAGAACCCTCCTTTCTTCATGACGTTGGCAATGAACGACAAGAACCTCAACAACTGCATGTTAGATGCAGGTGTTGTGCCAACATGATGTCACTCAAATTCTGCGACAAGTGGGTTTGAAGGTCACATGACCTTATAGAAATGTATGTGGTTTCAAATCTAATGCCATACCCACACACAGGGTGGTTGAGAATGTGGAGGTTTTCTTGAAGGAGTACCCAGAGAAAATAGTCCACATTGACATCGTGGTAGTTGATGTCCCAGATGCGTGGGGAATGTTTTTATTTAGGAAGTTTGTTGCAATGTTGGGTGGCACCCTTGAGATGGACCTCACATTCTTACAATTGCCTTTGAAAAACAAAACAATATGCTATCTCCTCAATGTACCAATAACCGAGGACCATGTGCAAAATTTTACTCACCCCGTCAATAATAACAAAGCACAAGACAAGATGATACAAACTCTTCAAAAGTATTATCCAGAAGATATGCCCTTTGAAATGGAAGAGGACTTTGATCAGATCAAATGGCCCAAGAAAGAGGAATACCAACAACTCCTAGATGAATTCAAGAACAAAGAGATTGGGACAGTGAAGATATTAAATAAACATGAAGATGATGGACAAATTCACCCATCTCAACAGAAATTGTTTACAGTAGAAGCCCACCCTCCTCCCTCAACAAAATACACCAGGGTTGTCCAAGGAACAACCAAATACAAAGTTAGAAAGTATAAGGAAGGGGACATGGTATGGATGTGGGATACCTAGAAAGGAGAGCCAACTAATGTAAAAGGAAGCACTCAATCATGGTTCGGACCCTTCAAAGTCGGAATGGAATCAGTTAACGACATTTATTACCTATCCACTTTGGAGGGAAGAAGGCGCCCATTACCTATCAGCGGACACCTCCTCAAACCCCACCAAGGTGGGGGGACCTGACTTCACAGGTAAGTGCAGGTAAGTAGTCATTTTGTATTCGTGTATTATACCATTTGCATTTCATGTTAGTTTGCTTTCACATTTTCATTATTGATTGTTTTCTTTCAGTTATATATATATATATATATATGTATGTATGTATGTATGTATGTATGTATGTATGTATGTATGTATGTATGTATGTTGAGGTGGCATTACTGCCCCATTTTTGTTACTGATGCCCCTATCGAGATTGAACAGGTCTACAGGTTATTCTAGAGATGTTGAGGTTCTCATGTGCTCTACAATGATCACATGTCCCCGAGTTGGAGCTAGATGTTATCCCCGCTTTTTAGGGATAACTAGGAGATCATGTCTCGAGGCCCACAAGTCCTAGACATGAAGTACCGAAAGTAGGATTGACCTGAGCATGGCCCTGGAGGGCCCATCCTTTTATTCTTCCATTAGCTTTGTCTTGTCAGCAGCAACAACATCCATCACCATCGACTTGGTCTTGTATCAGAAGAGGTTCTTGCTCCATGAGGTAATTGGTCCATGTATCATGGTATGTGTCACTTTTGATCATTGAAACCTTTAAATGTATGCATCTGATTCCTTTTATCTCTAACAACTGCTTGGATCTTACATTAGCCTACATGACCATGCTTGGGGAAATTGATTGGGTTCCCTAGCAAGCCTGTGCCCATAGGTCTTGGTTTGCCACTGGGGGGATTTCTAAAAAGCCATCATCTGCTCCCATCATAGCACCACTATTTCATCTTATCACCCACTCATCTATCCCATTCCCCTTGTTCGGGCATTGGGTTGAACTATTTGTAGGATTGCACATTATCTTGTGGGAAGAAGGGGCTAAAGGCCCAAAAGGTAAAAGCAGCTGGTAAAAGACAAAAGCCTAGAAATAAAACCTCGATATGCTTCACCTAGGGATCCCCAAGAAGGCAATGAAAGGCCTCCCAGTAAGAAACAAGAGGGACCCATAAAACAACAAACAAGACCTAGTCAGAGGATAGGGGGTCTCATCATGAGCCAACCTATTAGGTTCATGGTTACCTAACAGTATGACATTGCCACCATCTGGTTACCACGCCAGGGCAGTGACCTTTGGTTGCATGGCCAAGGGAAAGGGGGTCTCATCACGATCCAACCTTCTCATATCTGTGAAAGTACTTGCGGGTAACATTGTTAGCTCTGGTCACCATGCCAAGGTAGTGTCCTCTGGTTATCCCTTGAATAAAAATAAAAAGAATAATAAAAAGAAAATAAAGGAATAAAGAAAGAAAATAATAAAGGCAAGAACGAGCTTGGAAAAAATGCATCCATGACATGTACAAATCACCTTCTACAAAGGCACCCATAGATAAAATTATGCATCCTTGGCCCTCACTACACCCACATGTCTGGACATCCCCTAGCCACATCACCTCACTTACATGGCTCTGATGAAATCTTCCTGGAAACTTTCCTTTTCTTGTGGACACTAGCCCAATAGGACGTCTTGTCTTTTTCTCCAATCTTGTATTGTAGGTTTTTGTAATGTATTTGAGCTATTGACTAATGTATTAGGGTTTTTATGCATATGTTTAATAATATTGATGATGAGATGTGATTAACATTGCTATGATCATGGTGACTGATGAGCCCATGGAGGGCCTATATTTTGATGTGCAGGACCATGCCCAATGGACAGGTACCATTTGGATCAGTACACATGGGGATATGACTAGTTCGTACCTCCATGGGGCTGAAGAGCCCACCAGATGGATGTTGAGACCCCATCAGGGGGTAGAGATAGGATGGAGATGGATAAGGGATTTTGTACCGGAAAGGAAGGGGACGTTCCATTAGAGGCACTCCGACAGGACTAGACCTGGGGGGAATGACCCCTTTTTAGTGGAATTCCAGCCTTGGAAGGCTTGGGACGTCTCCATATTCACCATGAAATCATCCAGCTTCATGGATGCTTTTGGAGGTAGACTTGGCATCAGTGGCACGTGTGGCATGTTGGAGAGGCCCCTAAGGGGCTAACGTTTTGCTCCTTGGTGTCTCATTTTCCCTAGAAAGGGCTAGTGCCTCCCTTGAAGGGGATTTTACTCTCATTTTACTTGATTAGGGATTTTTACTTAGCATTTAATGAAAAAATAGTATGATTTTGACATTATGGCCTTGTCGACCTTTTTATGACCTAAAAGGTAAAATTAGGTCATTGATACACTATATATTGAGGGTTTTGGCTCTCATTTTATCATCAATCTTTCACTCACTCATAGTGAGGTCTGAAATTTGCGCCCTATTTGGGTTATTGGATGATTTGAGGAAGGCACACTTGTTGAAGGAAGAGATTTTTTGCATTCTATGGTTCTTTTCTTGAAGGAAGGTGTTACAACTAGGGTTTGCATGATTATTTGTTGATGAATTGTAAGTATTTTTCTGTAAAACTTCTTGATTGAATGGTTGTAGTCTTATTTCTTACATGTATTTATAAGTTGCTGAATAAAAACCTTAGGTGAAAAGCACACAAATAGGTCCTTGTCTCATGTCCCCTGATAGAAAAACTTTTAGCCATTGAAGAAGAAGAAGAGAGCCTAGCCATAGCTACACTCCTTTTTCTTCTTCCCCTTAGCTAGTCGTACCTTTTTTACTTCAAGAGGAGGAGGACGTCCCAAGCTTAGGTTATCTACACCTAGGGTCATTTTCCTTTAGGGTTTGATGAAAGAGCCTTTCCTTAGCAACACTCTCCCTCTTTAAACCCTCTTATCTTGACTTTGTGTTTCATTTGAGCTAGTTGTTTGCCGGGAAGGAGGAGAGAGCACGAGGTGTTTCTTTAGCAACACCGTAGTGAGCCTCTCTTCCCTAGGGTTACGATTTTGAAGCCCTTCTTTAGCAGCACTTCAAAACTTATCCCTCTATTCCTTTAAGTCTCATCCCCTTCAACTCTTGCGTCCTTCACAATTGAATCCATTTAACCCTAAGGCACTGATCTCCAGCCTCAAACATTGAAGTAGAATTGGATCTAAAACACTCTCAAACCTTTTTGAATTGAAACCCTAACTACACTAACCCTAACCTACTAACCCTAAGTTGTTGACGTCATATTTGAATATTTCATCTTTATTGCAACAACGTTTTGTCTTTTGAGTAATTGAATGATAGTTGAATGTATTAATTGAGTTAAGAAGTTATTTGATATATTGAATGTTGTATCATTCTAGTATTTATTGATGAAGTGACATTACTGCTATTGCTATTTTGTAAACATTGACTTTGTCAACATTTGCCTTTAAATTTCTCATATTAAATATCAAATAATATTTAACATATATGAAGTACTAACCAAGATTGCACGTATCATTTTCCTTGTTGCATTGTCCCAAGAAATTTCTTTTCTTTTCTTTGGTTATAACCTATTATTGGTTGTTTAGTCGAGACTATCTGATTGGCGATGATCTGTGAAAGGGGGAACTTGTCCTTGTCCTATTATCCTTTTCCCTTTCAAAACCCTAGGTCACTGGGGATGTCTCCCCTGGGCCTAGCTTCCCTAAAGAGAAAGAACTTACCCATCGAGGTGACATTGGGTGGGATAGGTTCATGTTACACCAGTTTGGCCTTCTACCTTATAGCCTTTACTCCTAGCTACAAACTGTAGGATAACATGTATGGATGAGAATAGAGAGGGTTCCTCCTCATCCTTTTTCTCACAGTAGGTTTCCCACCAGTCCTTGACATGGGGGGAAACTTTAAGCAGTGAAAAAATAATCTTCTCCCGGTCAGAAAATTCATGAACCAAGAAATATCCTTCTAATAGATTCAACCATCTATCTATGGTGTCTGCATCTATTTGACCATCAAATATTAGAATTTCAAAGTTTACTTGTAACTTAAAAGGGGTTACACCTCCAGAGTGGTTGCTGGATGAAAATGCACCGCCAGTGGGCAATCATTGAAGGATCTGGGCGAAGTTATCCATCATCGCGTTCCTGTGTTTTTCAAGGGCCTCCTCAAGAAATATTTTGATAGGATTTCCTACTCCCTCATCTTTCTTTTCATCCCCCATGGGAAGCCTTCGGGGTTTGCGAGTCTAATCTTGCAAAGATTCAACTAGATCGAGCCCTAACTCCTTATACCCCAACCTCGTTGGGGACATGCAAAGAAGGATCGAGAAAGATCAGACTGTTCTGATACCACTGATATGAATTTATGTAGGAACGCAACATAATACAAAAATAACCATGAATACAAAGATGCAGCGGAAATAACACTTCATTTCATTAATATCAAAGAAATGAAACTTGTTTACACACAAAATGGAAATAAACTAGCTAGGGCGTTGGTAGCTTATCTCTGAAAAGAGATGTGGCAGCTATAGGCCTCTAAACTCTGTGTTACAATGAGGCTCGAAGGCCTATATATTATTGAGAAACAATGGAAACCCTAAACATCCAAAAACCTAACCCTGGGAGATGAAACGCCAGAATATGGGCCCCGCCGAGGTAAATTGGTACATCAATTTCCCAGGGTCATAACTTTGGCATACTATATCTGTTTGATGCACATGATACATAGTTAGAAATATATATCTGAGGACTACACTATTGACAAAGAATATTAAGTCTAGAATGGGCTCGTATTAAGTCTGAAATGAACTTGAATATTAATATCTATCCATTCACTTCCCTCACGCACTTTCATGCACACATTTTCATGCATTCACTTACTGATTTCATTGATCCATCCTCACCTACGTCCATGTCTTGGCTCGGGAAGGGATATGAAATACTCAATATTATCCATGGTACAGTTGGTTGTAGTGGTCGTTGGTGTGAACCATTCATGACCTGAGGCCACATGTTTGAGATGCGTTGGCCTGTGTCTAACATTGCTCACAACTACGAGTCCCGAGAGTTTTAGCATCAAGATTCTGGACCAGTTGCGCTAGAAATCAAATAAGGAGAAGGACAACGTGAGAGATTGTGTGGTAGAGAAGGGTGCAGGTTCATTCTCTCGGGTGGTGCAAGATGGGTAGAAGAGAGATGGGTACTTGGATTGTTGTGAGAGCCAGGAAGCCTGTGAGAGCTTGAGAGTTGACTAGTTTTGGAAACCTATGAGTGCTGACTAGTTTGGGAATCCAAGTACACTCTGGAACTGTCCTTGTGGATTCATAGCCCTGGTTTAGGGGTGGCACTGCAATTGATATTTGGAGTAGTAATGTCTACGGTTGGGTGGAACATCCTTGGTCTACAACCAGTTGGTGTCATATTTTTATAAAGATAAGTGCTCTATGTTGTGTTATTATTATTTTTGTATGAATGTATTCTGGTGTGTATTTTAATTGTCATCTAACTAAATCTTAGATTATGCATGCTTGTTGGATATTTTTGTGCATGTCGTTAAAGTCTTTTCTTTTATGCATCCTTAAATAATGAAAAGGTATCGGTAAGAGAAATAATTCCAAGGGTGGGTTTGAAGGTAGCATACCCCGACCTGTGGGTGGCCGAGTATGTTATATTTTGGTATTACAGCTTCTGGTTGAAACACCGGGATGGTATGGGTCGGGTCTGTTGGTTAGAGTCTTGTGGTTACACATCAAACTCTGACTGTGGAGTTCAAAATTTCAAGAGGAATGGCATTGCAGAACCTACGCAGGAGTTAGATCACCAGAGACCCGTGGTAAGGGGTTCGAAGGATCGTGACCGTCCCTTCAAATTTGGGAGCGATCGACACTGTAGGATTAGGAGAGATCCAGGATTGTTGGATCGGAGGATAGGTGAACAAGGGTCATTTGATCATCTAAAATAGATCATAGTCACTAGATCATCCAGAGTAAATCTCAAGCGTCTGATCATCTGAGGTGAATATGGGTCATTTGATCAAGAGGTAAGTGCATGGGATTTAACCCTTTGGAAGTGCACAGGGTAAGAAATCTCGCAAAGTCCAAGTTCATGAAAGGATCTCAACCGTCGGAGCATAAGGAGATCTGGACCATTGATCTGGTCCCAAAGAATTTCACGAGACACAAATTCCCAATTTCGCGAAGGAGATCTGGACCGTTGATTTGGTCCTGAAGAATTTCGCAAGACGTGAAATCTCGATTCATGAAGGGGAGAGCAGAACTGTTGGATCATATGGATTTTGGACCGTTGATCTGACGCAAGCGCAAGTTCAGGAGTTGGAAGAAGGGAGACAAGAAATATTTCGACAACACGAAGTGCGAAGTTGCAAAGCTCTCGTGATATTTTCCCCAGGTCATAGCCGAAGGTCACATTGGTGAAGGATAATAGAGGAGCTAGCATGCACTAGGCTCCAAGTTGGGAGTTTGGAAGTCGGAGAGGCGGGGTTGGCTCATATTCAAACACCCGACAAGAGAAGTCGTGAATCGACTTTTGGTTAGGTGAGTGGTCATAACCATGGTCCCATGGGAACTAAGGGATTAAGGAAAATGGGGGGGGATAGTGCTCGAAAATTGTGTTAAAGAAGGGAAAAAGGGGGTTTTATCTGGTTTAGACATGTATTAGGGAGATACTGAATACCTGGGAACCTTAGGATAAGTTCGAATAAATATCTAAGAGCCTTTAGCTCAGAGAAAAGAGATCGCTGCACATGAAGGGCATTAGAGAAGAAGCAAAATTTTTAAAGGATCATAGCTTTCTTATCAAGGCTCAGAAGTGAGCAAGGAAGCCGTGATTGGAAAGGTCTTGGGAAGAGGATTCCATACGTAATGGTTGTCTTTGAGATAGAAAAGTGCTAAGGAAGGATTTATTTGCGATTTATAGTCATGGTCACCTAGGTAGGTGGTTTGAATGAAGCGCCTGCGTAGGATGAAATTCTGTGTCAGCCAAGGATAACATGACACTATTATTTTCAGTGAATGGCGATATAATCTCCATGAAAAAAAAAAAAAAAAAGAGACCTATAGCATGGTTTGGCAATTTTTTTTATCATATGCATAATTCTAACAAAATGGTCGCTTGCACATTTTGCAGAATTAAGAGGTTTAAATAGATCAACTCAGGATGCGTATTGAGGAAATGGAATAAGGTGAGGGAGCCTCTAGTCATGATAAGGAGGCTGAAGGAAAAAATACCATAGTTGGTAATGCAGAGACAGAGTCCAATGGATGCAAGGGAAAAGGAGAGTAGGAAACATTAATAGAAACGATAAGAAGCCTGAAGATGGAAGTGCAAAGCTACAAAGCAGACAACGAGAGACTGATGAAAGAGAAAAGTCATATAAATGATCGAGTGTTGTAGAGCTTAAATTAGTTGTAGAGACAAATGAAGAAGGGATCAAACTCAATATAATAGGAAGAAGGCAGGTGCCATGAAAGAAGGGATGATCGTGGAAGAGTTGGTTATTCCAGAAGTGCCAGCAGAGCTCATGGACACCACCCAACTCCTTACTCAAAAAGAAATTTTTATGCAACGGAAGATCCTGCAAGTATTCCAGAGGTGTCTCTTGTCAGACACCAAAGAAGGAAACAAGAGGTAGATAGTTTACAAGGAGATCTTAGGAATCTCAAGCCACCTTCCTTTGATGGTGAAAGAGAAAGGGAAGATGATGAAGCATGGTTGCTTGGACTCCGGAGATATTTTTAGTTACATAACTATTCATCAAATCTGGAAGCCAATATTGCCACCTACCATTTACACGGGAAAGCTGCAATGTGGTGGGATCAACTGAAGCAAGTGAAACATGTTAATGAAAGTAGGATCACTTGGAATTAGTTCAAGAAGTACTTCCAGAAGGAGTACCTCTCGAAGCATTTCTATGACAAGAAAATGCAAGATTTATTTAAACTTAGGTTGGGAAGCATGACTATGGAATAGTGTGAGAAGAAGTTCTTGGGATTGTTAAAGTATGCCCGGTTCATTGGTGATGAGAAAGTGAAAATACAGAGATTACTAAGTGGACTCCCAATTTTTTTTAAGGAAAATATCAAGTATGATGAACCCAAGACCTTGAATGAAGCCATCGGGAAGGCTAAATACCTATATGAACAAGGCCAGGGAAGAGAATCTCTGTAGAAATCTTGGAAGGACAAGAAAAATGAGAATCCCTATCAGAGGAGGAAAGGATTCAAACCTTCCTTCAACATGAATGAGCCTAATAGAAATCGTCAAGATCAGTATGCCAAGAGAGATTTCAAGGAAGAAGATTCCTTGGGAAAAAGGGGAGGACCACCATTCCAATGCTAGGGATGCAAGGAAGATCACTTGTACAAATATTTCCCACACAGGAAGGACAGGGTGAAGACTATGCACAACATCCAAGAGGCTACAATAGTCGAAGATATGGGAAGAATCTATGTAGCTTTAGATGATCGAAAAGTAGAGTACCAGTCCCATATGATAAAGGTGGAAGGTAAGATCATAAATCAACCTATTGTTATTTTGATTGATTTAGGAGCAAGCCATTGCTACATTGATCCTAAGATAGTGGATATATTACATTTGGAGAAAATTAAACTTGGAAAAGAAAGTTTGGTTCAGTTAGCCACTGTAACCAAAAGAAGAATCCATGACATGCTCAAAAGTTGTTCCATAAGTCTTAATGGCGTGAATACTAGTGTTGATATAAATATCATACCATTGGGGTCTTATGATATTCTGATTGGAATGGATTGGTTGGAAAAGCATCATGTTGTCCTAGATTGTCATAACAAGACATTTACATGTCTTGATGGAAATGGAAAACAGAGCATTGTGAAAGGAGTTCCAAGACCCATATCTATAAGGGATATTTCAGCCTTACAACTGAAAAAGATGTTTTAGGAAAGGATGTCAATTGTATCCAACTCATGTGGAAGAGACAAATAATACAAAGGGGCCAAGCCTCGAATATTTCTCGGTACTACAGGAATTTGAAGATGTATTCCAAGAAATAACCGGATTGCCACCAAGAAGGGAGATATATTTCTCAATTGATTTAATTCCAGGAGTTTCCCTAGTGTCAAAAACACCTTACAAAATGAGCACACCAGAACTATTAAAGGAATTACAAATGCAGTTGGAGGAATTGTTGAAGAAAGGGTAGATACGTCCAAGTGTTTCACCTTGGGGAGCACCAGTACTTTTTTTCAAAAAGAAGGATGGAACCTTGAGGTTGTATATTGACTTCCGACAACTGAACAAGTACATTATAAAGAACAAGTATCCTCTACCCCGAATTGATGAACTCTTTAATCAGCTAAGAGGAGCAAAGATGTTCTCAAAAATTGACCTGAGGGCAGGATACCATTAGGTAAGAATCAAGGAAGAAGACATTCATAAGACAACCTTTAGGACCAGGTATGGGCATTATGAATTTGTAGTGGTGCCTTTGGACTGACCAATTCACCAGCTATCTTCATGTGCTTAATGAATGGCATATTCATAAATTATTTGGATAAGTTTGTCATAGTGTTCCTGGATGACATACTTATCTATTCTAAGTCTGAAGAGGAGCATGAACATCACTTAAGACTGGTATTGCAAGTACTGAGAGAACATCAATTGTATGCCAAGTTGAGTAAGTGTTATTTTTATCAAAAGCAGATCCATCACTTGGGACACATTATTTCAGAGCAGGGCATAATAGTAGATCCAAAGAAGATCGAAGCCATTAGAGGATGGCCAACGCCAAAAAATGTGTCAGACGTCAGATATTTTATGGGATTAGCTGGATACTATAGAAGGTTCATAGTAGGGTTCTCTAAGATTTATCATCCCATCACTTCTTTGCAAAATAACGGAAATAAATTTGAATGGACACTCAAGTGTGAAAATAATTTTAATTTGTTGAAGGAATTACTTACTAGTGCACCTGAGTTAAAGATTGTTGACCCAAATGAAAGTTTTGTGGTATGTACAGACACATGTAAGGAAGGACTTGGGGGAATCCTCACACAAAATGGACATGTCATTGGATATGAGTCCAGAAAGCTTAAGGAACATGAGAGGAACTATGCCATCCATGACTTGGAACTTGTTGCCATTGTTCACGCCTTGAGGATGTGGAGGCATTATCTCATGGGGAAGAAATTTGAATTAAGGAAAAACCACATTGTCCTGAAGTATCTTTTCGAACAACCAACCTTGAATGCCAGGCAAACAAGATGGATGGAACTTTTAAGTGAATATGACTTCAATATCAAGCATATCAAAGGAAAGGTGAATAAAGTTTCTGATGCACTTAGTAGAAGAGTGCATATCATGCATTCTACTATTGTCAATATGCATCAGTCATACTTGAAGAGAAGAATGTTAGATGGTCTTGTTATAGACCAACATTACCTACACGTAAAGGAAAAATTGCAGCAAGGAGATGTACAACAGAAAATAAAGGAGTATGAGATAAAGGAAGGCAGATTACTCATGCATAAAAATAGAATCTATGTTCCTAGCTCTAGAGAACTGAAGAATTTGATACTGAAAAAAATGCATGATATTCCTTATATTGGACATCACGGTTACTAGAAAACAATTACAGTAGTTAGAAGCCAGTTCTTTTGGCCGGGAATGAAGAAGGATGTTGCTGATTACATCACTTGAGGTATGGAATGTTAGAAGGTGAAGGAGGAGCATAGGCACCCAACAGATTTGCTGCAACCATTTCCAATCCCAAAGAAGAAATGGGAAGTGATCACCATGGATTTCATCACATGACTACCCAGAATGAATAAGAAACATGATTCAATCATGGTGGTGGTTGACAAATTAACAAAGGTTTCTCATTTTGTGCCTGTGAAGACAAAGCATACAATGACTATTATTGCAGAAATTTTCATGAAGGAAATTGCTAGGTTGCATTTGATACCTAGGACAATCGTCTTGGACAGAGATACAAAGTTTACCTTCAATTTCTGGAGGGGATTGTTTAAAGGATTTGGCACAAATCTAAACTTTAGCACAACATATCATCCCTAGACAGATGGGAAAACATAGAGAGTCAATCGAATAATTGAAGACATGTTGAGAATATATGTGATGGATAAGCCACCTAAGTGGGAAGATTACTTACACTTGGTTGAGTTTGCATATAATAATGGGTATCAAGATTCATTGAGAATGAGCCCATTTGAAGCCTTGTATGGTAGGAAATGTGATACTCCAGTAAGCTAGGACAACACAACAGATAGAGTAATACTTGGGTCGGAGTTGCTCAAGGACATCGAAGACCAAGTGGTCAAGATCAAGCAGAATTTAGAGGCAACTTGGGATAGACAAAAAATTTATGTAGACAAGAACAAGACAACTATATAATTTAAAGTAGGGGAGCATGTACTTTTGAAAGTGAAGCCCAAGAAAATCTCTTTGAAATTGGGTAGTTGTACAAAGATGACAACTAGATTCTGTGGTCCATTTGAAATATTGGACAAAATAGGGCCAGTTGCATACATGCTTGCATTGTTTACTTCCATGAATGTGCATAATGTATTTCATGTATCTTTTCTAAAGAAATATGTACATGATCCTAACTATGTTATTGATTGGCATCTGATTCAGGTGGAGATAGAGGGAGATTTTCAGGTTCAGCCCATGCAGGTATTGGACAAAAAAGTCAAAATGCTCCGGAATCGAGTTATAGAGATGGTAACAGTTCAGTGGACCTGCTACGGTTCTGAAGATGCTACCTGGGAGCATGAAGATGCCATGCAGGCAGAGTACCTGCAACGTTTTGAATAAATTTGAGATTTTGATCTTTATTTTGTATATGCACTAAGGACAGTGCCAAAATAAAGGGGAGGGGATGTAACACCCATGTTTTGAACCCCCATTTTAAAGAATGTATTGTTACAATGATGAGAGGCCAGAGTGCCCAAACAATTATTAAAGGGCCATTATGCTCAAGAAATGAAATTTTTTAATCATTATTAATAATAAACACATCATTGGTTGCTAGACAAACAAGGACTAGAGTTATAGGGGGCTATGATTCCACAAGAGAGGGGGATTGAGGGGCTATGTGTTTATTCCTATTCTAATTACCCTTTTGTCTAAAGGTGGGGATTCAATTCAGTGAGATTCTTGGGGGAAGGCTAGGAGGTTCTTGATTCCCCATGCAGTTACTTAAACCTGCCTATGGTATGATGGGGGGTTCGACTGATGGTTCATTCGTTGATCTCCTATGCATCCATTCACTTCCCTCACGCACTTTCATGCACGTATTTTCATGCATTCACTTACCCATTTCATTGATCCATCCTTTCTTGTGTCCATGTCTTGGCCCGGGAAGGGAGTCGAACTACTAAAGATTAGACATGGTATAGTTGGTTGTAGTGTTCGATGGTGTGATCCATTCGTGACCTGAGGCCACATGTCTAAGATGTGTTGTCCTATGTCCAGCGTTGCTCACAACTACGAGTCCTGAGAGTTCCAACATTGAGATTTTGAACCAGTTGTGTTGGAGCCCAAACAAGGAGAAGGACTGCCTAAAGGACAACATGGTAGAGAAGGGTGGATGTTCATTCTCTCGGGTGGTGCAAGCTGGGTAGAAGAGAGTTGGGTGCTTGGATTGTTGTGAGAGCTGGGAAGTCTGTGAGAGATTGAGAGATGTCTTGTTTGGGAAACCTGTGAGTGTTGACTGGTTTGGGAAGCCAAGTACACTCTGGAACCGTCCTTGTGGATTCATAGCCCTGGCTCAAGGGTGACACTGGTTTTGAGATTTGGAGCAGTGGTGTCTACAGTTGGGTAGAACGTCCTTGGTCTACATCCAGTTTGTGTCATCTTTTTATAAAGATAAGTGCTCTATGTTGTGTTATTATTATCTGTGTATAAATGTATTCTGTTGTGTATTTTAATTATCGTCTATGTAATGATCCCAAGCCAATTTTTTCGCTTCGATCACTAACTACCACTGATTTGTTATTGTGCAAGTGTTTATTGAGCTCTCCAGTTATTCAGTGCATTCATATAAGATTCATTCAACACATGAATATCACATTACATTCAAGATATAAAAGCACAAGCAAGATCTGATCTTTTATTATGAGCAATATGGAACCAATACAATAGATAGCTGATCTGGAATAATCATCATATGGACTGGAAGACAATAGATATGAGCTGCTACAAAATGCTCTGCCAATACAAAATGAGCCTTTGAAGGCTGAATAATAATTGAAGATCAAAACCCTCTAGCTGAAGAATGCCATGCTCCCATAGAAGACTGAAACCCTCAATAAATCGATCCCACTGAAGGAAGATTCCAAATGAGTCCAAACTTGGCAAGGTGATAGATCGGGATGATGGAATTCCCCTCCTGAAAACTCAAGCTGAACGTCCAAGGAAAACTCCTCCAATTTTTTAATTTTCTACTGAAGTTGTGCCCTCCTTGATGCCTAAAACCCTAGGTGATTCGACCCTGACAAGGAAAGCCTCCAAATGCCCTGAAACTCTCCCGGAATGTAGATCGGGTTGTGTGAACTCTGTAGGAGAAGTTCCAGACTCAGATTCTAAATGTAGCCTTTTAGATATGAGTTTTACTAAATCACATGATGCCCCCTTTGCCTCCAAGACATAGGATGATAACCCTCTAGAAAATCCCACAAATTGATGGTCTTGCCCCTACAAACAAAACCCAAGTGTTAGAATGGCCCCAGGCCCTCTGGATAAGCTAGATTGAACCTCCCTCTAGTTGATGGTGTGCCCTTGCTGGAATCACAAGAACAATACAAATTGCTAACTTTTGAAGCGCTAGATGAAGATGGGCTGAGAATAGAATGGTGTGGAGGAGTCTTTCATCCCTGAGACCAAGTTGTGGAACAAGGTGAGTGGATATTTCACCATTGAGTTGCTCACAAGGGTTTGTATAGAAAAACCCCCAAACTGAATGCTCAAGAGCAATAGAAAACACTAAACCAAAACCAGAATGCCTAATAGGTGTGCCCCAACCTCTTACTTTTACTTTTCCTTCTAATTCTCTATTGAGTTAGGTTAACTCCCAGGGTTAACTTCTATTCTTTTGTTGAGTTACCTTTTTCTCCTTTTAACCTATTTCTTTCTCAAGTCAACTTAAAAATATAACTTTTAGTCTAGTTTACCTTTCCCCTCAGTGTGAGACTATGGCCTAGTGGGGACACCTAGACCACTACGTCTTCCAGACCTTTTCTTTAAGAGGTGGGGGACATTATAGTCTCCCCTGCTTGAAATTGCTTGTCCTCGAGAAATTCCAAACTTGCTTCTCACACCATCTGTTCATTCTCCCATGTGGAATCCTCAATGGACAATTCTTTCCAGATGATCAGATACTCCTTAATGCTTCTCTTCCAGAGCTTCTTTTCTTGAACCTCCAATATCTCTTCCGGAATCAACACTAGCTGACCTTCTTCATCCATGGAAGGTAGTATCTCAATGGGGTGGATGTGTTGGCCGATAGCCTTCTTCAGGCAGGATACATGGAAGACATTGTGTATTCGGTTGCCTGGTGGAAGCTCCAACTCATAGGCTACGACCCCTATCTTTCTGTTGATTCTATAAGGTCCAAAGAAATGTGGTTGTAGTTTTTCTGCTCCGCTTCTTTTAATGGAAGCCCGCCGGTAGGGTTGGAGCCTTAAATAAACCAAGTCACCAACCTCAAAGGAGCGCTCCACCCAATGTTTTTCCGCCTGGACCTTCTGCTGGTTATGTGCCCTCTATAAATGATCCTTCAATTCCTGGAGAATGTCTTGGCTCTATTGTACCCAATCCTGCACCATCAGTGCCTTGCTGTCCCCAAAGGAAATCTCCACAAAGGAAAGGGGATCATAGCTATATAAAGTTCTGAATGGTGTCATACCTATGGATACATGATGGGTGGTGTTGTAGGAATATTCTCCCAAATGCAACCATTTGACCCATGCTTTCTGTTATCCGACTAAGTAATTTCTGAGGTAGCCTTCCACCCACTTGTTGACTATTTCGGTCTGACCATCTATCTGAGGTTGATAGCTAGTACTAGGGGTCAATGTCATACCCACTAACCTGAACAACTCCTGCCAAAACATACTCATGAATCTATTGTCCCTGTCACCGATAATGGTCTTGGGTAGGCCGTGTAATCTGAACACCTCTCTGAAAAATAATTCGGCCACCTGTGTTGTGCTGAAGTCTGTGGCTATGGAAAATAAGTGTGCAAACTTCGTCAATCTATCTACTCCTATGAAAATGCAATATTACCCCTGTGCTCTGGGCAACCTGGTGATGAAATCCATGGATATA
Organism: Picea glauca; assembly: GCA_000966675.3. Taxonomy (NCBI): domain Eukaryota; kingdom Viridiplantae; phylum Streptophyta; class Pinopsida; order Pinales; family Pinaceae; genus Picea; species Picea glauca. The sequence continues at coordinate 386,048 of JZKD02S2081148.1, forward strand.
CTTTCCCACTTGTGCTCTGGGATGGGCAGGGGCTGCAACAGTCCTGCAGGGTGTGTGTGCTCATCTTTGTTTTCTTGGCATGTAGTGCACTCTTTGACATGCTTAATCACATCTTCCTTGAGGCCATTCCATGCAAACCTCTCTCTCACCTGCCTATACGTCTTATCGATGCCCTGATGTCCTGCTACTTGTGAGTTATGACATGCATGCAGTATCTTGGCTTTGAGAGATGATCCAAGAACTATGAAAATTTGGCCTTTGTAATAGATGAGGTCCTTCATGAATCTGAAGTTGTCATCTTGTATTTGTCCATCCAACAGTTGACAAGAGAACTGATCCTTAGCATATTCCACCATCAAGTGATCCTTCGAGTCAAATGACATACCGGACATGGAAAAAATGGATGGCCTCCTGGATAATGCATCGGCTACTACGTTATTCTTCCCTTTGACGAATTCAATGTCAAAGTCGTAGGCCTGTATTTTTCTTACCCATTTTTGTTGTCTTTCATTCAATTCATTTTTCTCTAATAGATATTTAAGACTGTTATGGTTTGATTTGACCACAAACCTTGCACCCCTGAATTTGGCTAGTGCATGCATGATAGCCAACATTTCTTTGTTGTAAATGATGTACAGTAGTTTAGGACCCCTGAGTTTCCTTCTTTCATAGGCAAGGGGGGTGCCTATTCTACATCAACACAACCCCTATACCTTCCCCCGAGGCATCACACTCCAAGGTGTAGGGTATGCCGAAATCTGGAAGAGCTAGAACTGAGCAGGTGCTCATGACCTCTTTCATTCTTTCCATCGTGGATTGGGCCTCTTCATTCCATTTGAAGGACCCCTTTTTGGCCAGGTCAGTCAAGGGTGCGTACAGTTGAGAATACCCTTTGAAAAAATTCCTGTAGTATGTGCATATGCCCAGGAATCCCCTTAGTTCTGTGAGTGTCTTTGGAGTAGGCCATTCCCTAATGGCTGTTATTTTCTCTTGGTGTACCTGTACACCTTTTTCCCCTATGATGTGTCCCAAGTAGAGTACCTCTGTCACCCCAAACTCACACTTGGATTCCTTGGCATATAGTGACTGTTCTTCCATGATTGACATGATTTGGTCCACATGTCAGAGGTGTTCCTCCCACGTCTTGCTGTAAATGAGAAAGTCATCAAAGAATACTAGCAAGTGTTTCCTCAGTTGTTTGTTGAACACATGGTTCATACAAGACTAAAAGGTGGCGGGGGCATTGGTTAGCCCAAAGGGCATTACCAAAAACTTTTAATGGTCGTAGTGACACCTGAAATATATTTTCGAGATGTCCTCCTCCCTCATCTTGATTTGATGGTAACCCGAACGAAGGTCAATTTTTGTGAAGTAGATAGCTCCATGCAACTCATCCAGCAACTCATCAATCTTGGGTATCGGGTACCTGTTTTTGATCGTCCTTTTATTCAAAGCCCGGAATTCAATGCACACTCTCATCGTTCCATCCCTCTTTTTGACCAAGACTACTGAAGAAGAAAATGGGCTTGAACTCGGCCTGATGTGTCCCATGTCTAGAATCTCTTTGATGGCCTTCTCTATCTTGTCTTTATACTTCTTGGGATGTCTATAGGGTGTGGTGATAACTGGTTTAGCCCCTGCTTCTAGCTCAATGATGTGCTCAAACCCCCTGTTTGGTGGCACACCTGGAGGAATCGGTCCAAACACCTTATGGTGCCTGTAAAGAATATTTTTAATCTTTGGGGTGTAGTACACCTTTCCCTTCTCATCTACACGTGTTGAGACCTTACATTTTGCTGCGCACACAATTTCTTCCCTCCGGAAGATGGCTTCCATTCTCTTGGTCATGAACACTCTGGCAGAGTTACCTGTCATGCCTCTGAGCACAACCTTCCGTCCTCCTTCCTCTATAAAGGAAATTTCCATGGTCTTGTAATTGGTGGTGATGGGCCCTAAAGTGCTGAGCCACTGCACCCCTAGGATGATGTTGGTGTCTAGAAGATCCATCACATAAACATCCTGCACTAGCTCATGCCTTCCCAATGTGAGCTTCATACCTGGGATGTATCTATCACAGGGCATAGTACCACCACATGCTACCTCCACTTTGAATCCTTCAAACTCTACTGTAAGGATGTGCCTCCTCTTCAGTAATGCTGCATCAATGAAATTTTGGGAAGCTCCTCCATCAATCGGAACTGGAAATCTTTGTCCCTGCAAGACCCCTCTCATCCCGAAGGTGTTAAATTTGGGTACCCCACTGATAGATGCCAAGGTGGCCTTCTCTCCAGCCACACTATCTAGTTATGGAACCTCTTCTTCTGCTGTCTCTGAAGTTTCGGCTTGAATATTCTGTATCTGACCATACTCTTCCTCCTCTTCATTGTCCGAGGTAACCTCTATATAGTGTACCTGGCCACGTCCCATGCACTTATGTGATGGATTCCACGATTCCTTGCAAGTGAAGCAGAGTTGCTTCCTCCTCAGTTCCCTCCTGGTGTTGTCATCTATCCTGCCAAGGCCCCTGTCAAAACCTTTAGGGTCACGTCCTCCCTAATTCATTGGAGGTCTTTGTTCTCTTCCTCCACTATTAAGAGGTGGTCTGGGTACGAATTTAGGCTTAGTAGCTGGACCCAAGTCCCTCGTTTTCCAAATGGCATCCTGTAGGTTGTTAGGCTTGAAGGCCTTTACCAAACCCTTCAAGGGTTCCATCAACCCTTCTGTGAAAAGCATCATGAGCCTAGTCGGGGACATATCTAGTACCATAACTACCAACCTATGAAATTCATCAATAAATACTTCACCCGTACCCGTTTGCTTGAGTTGAGTGAGCTCCCAGAAATGCAGCTCAGGATCTCCTTGATCAAATATATCAATGAGACTCTTAGTGAATTCTGTATAGGACACAATCTGATTATGGCCGAGTGTGGTAAGTCCGTGATACCACTAGTCATGATATTTTCCATCCAAGTACAAAGTTGCAAGCTTGATGGCCTCCATCTCCCTCATGGGGTTGAGCTGCAAGTAAGTATCCAACTTTTGTACCCAAGATTGTGCTGTCATCTTGGTCGTACCATCAAAGTATGGGATTTCTATCTTTCCCACCCTTCATTCAAACTCAAAGTTGCCCATGTGGTTCGTTCTAGATTGATTTTTGAACTTGAGTTGGCAATACTGGTCTAGGGACATCTGTTTTTGGATCTTCATATCCAAACTGTACTACTCCTTGGTACTCCTCATCACTTGTCCCACAAAATCTTCAACCTATTCCTGTTTCCCTTGCTCCATCTGTGAATGTGGGCATGTACGGTCTTGGGTTGGCTCTGCCACCTGAAGGTCGGCCAAGCTGTTCATCTGTGAATGTGGGCATGTATCACCTAGAATTGATCCTGCTACCCATTTGACCCCGGAGTGTGTCTCCTTCCAAACTTCCTTCGGATATGGGAGCTTTCTCCATATTATATTTTATCTCCTCATGGATTCCACCGGATCCACCAGCCTCCTTATGCCCATACATATCAGGGTCTTTCCCTTTCTGGGCCATTTTCATTAGAAATTCATTTAGCTTGGATTGGTTCAAGTTCATTATCTGTAGGTTCTCATCAACCCTCTTCAATGTTTCAGAAAGTTTAGCCTGTCCCTTTATATTGGTCCCGTGGTATTCGTCCAAATATCAGACCAATGTGCTTTCCATGCGATTGACGAATTGCTGAAACTTGTTAAATTTCGCTTCTACGAGAGTCAAGTCTATAGCCTCATGGTCATCTCTTGATCCTTCCATTTCAGCCTTTGTTTCACTGCTGGGTTTCTTCCTTCGACCCATAAAGGTACCGTTGTACCTTTGCATGCGTCGATCCTTCCACAGGTTTGGAGGATCGAAGCTCTGATACCATTGTAATGATCCCAAGCCAAAATTTTCACTTGGATCACTAACTACCACTAATTTGTTGTTGTGTATGTGTTTATTGAGTTATCCAGTTATTCAATGCATTCATATAAGATTCATTCAACAAATGAAGGTCACATTACATTCAAGATATAAAAGCACAAGCAATATCTGACCTTTTATTATGAGCAATATGGAACCAATACAATAGATAACCGATTTGGAATAATCATCAGATGGCCTGAAAGACAATAGATATGAGCTGCTACAAAATGCTCTGCCAATACAAAATGAGCCTTCGAAGGCTAAATAAGAAGTGAAGATCAAAACCCTCCAGCTGAAGAATGCCATGCTCCCATACAAGACTGAAACCCTCAATAAATCAATCCCACTGAAGGAAGATTCCAAATGAGTCCAAACTCGGAAAGGTGATAGATCAGGATGATGGAATTCCCCTCCTGAAAACTCAAGTTGAACGTCCAAGGCAAAATCCTCCAATTTATGAATTTTCTGTTGAAGTTGCACCCTCCTTGATGCCTAAAACCCTAGGTGATTTAGCCCTGACAAGGAAAGCCCCCAAATGCCTTGAAACTCTCCCGAAATGTAGATCGGTCTGTGTGAACCTCGTAGGAGAATTTCTAGACTCAGATTCTAAGTGTAGCCTTCTAGATATGAATTTTACTGAATCACAGGACACCCCCTTTGCCTCCAATACATCCCAAACTGCAGACATATATATAAGGATGATAACACTCTAGAAAAGGCCACAAACTGATGGTCTTGACCCTACAAACAAAACCCAAGTGTCGGAATGGCCCTAGGCCCTCTGGATAAGCTAGATCGAACCTCCCTCTAGTTGATGGTGTGCCCTTACTGCAATCACAAGAACAGTATGGCCTGCTAACTTCTGAAGCGCTAGATGGAGATGGGCTGAGAATAGAATGGTGTGGAGGAGTCTTTCATCCCCGAGACCAAGCTGTGGAACAAGGTGAGTGGATATTTCACCACTGAGTTTCTCACAAGGGTTTGTACAACAAAGCCCCCAAACTGAATGCTCAAGAGCAATAGCAAACACTAAACCAAAACCAAAATGCCTAATAGGTGTGCCCCAGCCTCTTACTTATACTTTTCCTTCTAATTCTCTGTTGAGTTAGGTTAACTTCCAGGGTTAACATCTATTCTTCTGTTGAGTTACCTTTTTCTCCTTTTAACCTATTTCTTTCTCAAGACAACTTTAAAATATTACTTTTAGTCTAGTTGAACTTTCCCCTCAGTGTGAGACTATGGCCTAGTGGGGACACCTAGACCACTATGTCTTCTAGACCTCTTCTTCAAGAGGTGGGGGAAATTATAGTCTAACTAAATCTTAGATTATGCATGCTTGCTAGATATTGTTGTGCATGTTGTTAAAGTATTTTCTTTTATGCAGCCTTAAATTATGAAAAGCTATCGGTAAGAGAAATAATTCCAAGGGCGGGCTTGAAGGTAGCATACCCTGGTCTGTGGGTGGTTGGGTATGTTACAAAAAGTAACAAAAGAGAGACTTGAACTCAAGACCTCTTACTTAATAAGGCAACTTTTAACCAAATGGTCTAGCAAAACATATTGTATTTTTTCACAAGAAGATTGTTGTTGTTGTTGTTGTTGAAGACAACATTGGAGAGTGTGATAAAAAAAAACTCTTTTCACACAAGAAAAAAAATTGTTTCTTGATGACAACAAGGATTAGATCTCAGTTAGCTTACCTAGAAGATGAACCTTTTACTATCTGTTTCTGATTTTTCGAGATTGCACAAGGCACAGGGCAAAGAGCATACACAGATCTAAAAGAGTAGTAACCTAGAAATAAATAATATAAAACCAAAATAATACTCTACAAAAATTCAAAAAATGTGTATGCAAGCTTTATACCTCTGGATCTGACTGAAATGGTCATATCTTGAGAAAAAAAAAAACCTTTTCGAGTTAAACGAAAAGTGTTACTGAATGAAATGAGTGCTCCAGATGCAATGGAACAATCCTCTCATCCCATAAATGTATGAAAATGACAGAAAATGGAGATAAAGAAACTTGGCTTCACGATCTCGATCTACAACATGAGCGGGTCTTCAAACAGGCTCTAATACCATGTTCGAAAAAGTGGGTAATCCAACAAGGGAAGAACACCTTTAGTAACCACTCACATAACCAGATCAAAGATCAACACATCGATGTTTTTACCTGGTAAAACCCCTATGGAGAAACATCCACGACCCTAGCCAATGCGGCCACTTGGAGCAGTTTATTAATGCAAAAGAAAAAGATTACATAAAGATTTTACAAGAGAGTTTCTCACAATCGATCATCGAAAAATGACCCTCCATGCTCTTTAAATAGAGATCATGGACCAATCGGGTGTTAAGACATGGATCAATGGCCGTTTAGATCGAGGAGAGTATGAACTGTCAGATCACTCTATGTTGGGAACATATCGTGACCATTGGATTTCCTAACTACAAATGCATACTAAAGAAACACACTAAGAAACACGTTTTTACCTAACGACACATTAGACCAAATAGATCTTAACTAACTCCTAAGTGTCTAAATATCCTAACATTATGACACCAGCTTCCAGCATCTTGTTAATTTATGCCTTCACCTTCTGCTTATACACCAGATTTAACCTGTAAGGTCTCTATCTTATAGGTCTAGATTCTGTCTTCAAGGGGATATTCATCTCTCCTAGTTCTATTGCTAATCCCTTCATATCTGAAAATGTTGTTGGAAACAAATCACTGTACTCACGCAATAATTCTGTGATTCTTTCTATTGTCTGATTATCCCAATAATATCCAATGCTTGCAATCTCTAGGTTTTTTTTTAGTGCCAATGTTTACCTTATCAATATTTAATGGTTTAGTATAATCTTTTGAATCTAACTTTGGACCTTCTATTTCCCTTTCTCCTTCAACTTCTGAGATCTGGATATTGCACGTGTTTTGTTCTGTTGGATCTTCGTCTACTGCGACGCGATAATAGTGTAGAAATTGTTTAACTGTCTGTCTAGTATGTTTCTGATATGTTGAGATTATTTCAAATTATAGTTCTTCAAATATCCTATATCTTACCACTTTCAACATTGTATCTATCTATGTAATTTCATGCTCAAAGGAAAATGTAACTATAAATTTTTGTATCTCTTCCCAGTTTGCAGTTTCTCTACGTTGTTCCTGTTCTGTATACCAATTCTTTGGAATGTATTATAATGTGAGAATAAAATGATGTGGCCATTCTTCTGGTGGTACTAATATCCATTGAACCATGCACCTATCTACATGTTCTTTAGGTTGTCCAATTCCATCATATTTCTCTTGATATCTATGCTCCAACTTTGCGCCAAATCTGATGTGCGGTAACCTTTTGCACTGAAACCAGTTGTTGATATTCTCTTTGTGTGTACCCCATCAATGGGTAGGTGTAGCTTTCAAATAAATATCTAATACTGGTAATCTCTGAATTTCTACTACTTCTATTTCAAACTTCATTAAAAATTCTTCCAAGTCATTCAGACCATAAAAAGTATGAGGCTCTCTTACCACTGAACCAATCCATCTCAACGTGCACGTCATTCTGGCGCATCTTCTAGTGGATAATTCATGTAGTCACTACTGCTAATTATCCAGTCCTGTGTTATATTATGAAACACAAGAACTAATACTCCTCCAACTGAGCATTCCATCTGCAGTTGGGTTGATATAATCTTCTTCGCGCGTGGTAGTTATGTAGAATCAATTTATATCTTCTGTAATAAAATTGTTTGTCGCAGGTTCCACATACCTTCCTCCTTTTGAGGGATCCAATGGCACAATAACTCTGTATTCTTCAGACTCACATATAAGCTTCCTTGTCTTCAAATTGATAATAGCATGGTTATGAAAGGCCCAATCCAGACCTAAATGTCAATGATTTCAAAGTCTGCCATGGTGCGCACATCATCTAGTCGATCTACTAGAATCCCTTTCAATCTTCTAATTGGCACTACTCTGTGCTAATTTTCTAACTTCAACTGAATAAGTGAATACCCCAATGTTGGTTCTCCCATAGCCTCCCATGTCTTCTTTGGCAGAACATTGACTTCAGGCCTTAAGTCTAGTATAATATCCCCCATATTGAAATCTCCAATGTTTGCATTCAGCCTGAATTCCCTGCTTGTCCTTCTTTTCTTACAGACCCGATTCACCCTATTTACCCATTCTTCCCTAGAGTTATATTTTTCTAACAAATTTTGTAGTATGTGTAAAGAGTTTCTATCATTCAACAACTTTACACAAGATCCCAAGAATTTTCTTAAGTTACTTACCTACTCCGAAGGCTTCTCTTTGTTGGTGTAATCAAACAATGGAGGCATTCCATACACTGATACCTCATCTACTGGATTTCTCCCTGAAGTAGACACAATATTCTCCTTCAAGATCTCCTATCTAGCTTCTTTGAATGTCTCTTTCTCTTTGCACGCATCAAACTTCTGTTTGGGAACTGTATTCTTCCTAACCCACTAGTATTTATCATGATCCTTCTTTGTTGCATCTTCTCCTATCTTGTCTCCACCTCTAGTAACTATGTTGATATTCTTCCCATCCTCTTCTCTATTTTCCACTGTAATCCATTGCACGTTCTGATTGTTTTGGTTCCTCTTGTCCTGTATTTTTGTCAATAGTGTTAGACAATCTTTTGTTTCATGGTCTGTTGCACAACAATACATACATGTTGCAAGTGGCTATGGATAGTCTCTAGCATATCACCCTAGTCTCTTAAATTTATTCAAAACTACTGGTCCTCAACCTCCTCAAAATCCTTTTCTTCCATGGCATCCTCCTCTGAAGCCTCCTTTGTTACCATGATTATCTGCACGTGGTGTATTATACTGAGGTCCTTGATTGTACTATGATTGTGCATTATTGTAATGTGGTGGTGTTGAACATTGTTGTGCATTGTTATACTGCGGTGGTGCTCCAAACTGTTGTGCATTATTGTACTGTGGTTGTGGATGAAACTGATGCGTGAGATTATACTGTGGTTATTGTGCGTTGTTATACTCTGGCTTGTTGGTTATGGAGCCTGATTATATTCCTGATTCAGAGGTTTATTTCAGATGTTCTTGGAACCCATTCCCTAGCGGGGTGGTGTGGGTGGGATTTACCCCCCACAACTGTCACCAGGGGGTTCCAAGAGGGGGCGATGACAATTTTTGCAGACCCCCCCCCGACGGGAGATTTGAGGTAGCGCCCCCAAATAAAAATTTTGGGAAAAAATGCCTTGTAAAATATTGTAATTTTGTAGTCAATCTAGACCGTTCATTATAAGGTCCCAAATCTGATAGTAGAAGTTATTTTTAGGGTTTTTCTCCTTAGAAGGCAACCCTCTCTTATGAGAGAATTGTATTGCGGCTGTGTATTATCGTGATTGTTGTATTCTGAGAGAGGATACTATGAGATAAAGAAGAGGAAGTTACAATGGTTGAGATGTAGGTTGCATCCCTTCATTTTGTTGGATAATAAAAAAGAAGGACTTGACAATTTCTATGGTGGACGTAGCTCGCATTGGGTGAACCACATATATCTGTGTCTCTATTGTATTGTGTATCTTTTGTGTTTTATTTATGCATTTATTTTATTTTATTGCTCTGCAATCCTGCTTTTCTAACAACCGGTATTAGAGCGAAAGGTAACTCATAGGAAAATAGGGTTCTTGGTTCAAGTGGGAGCAATGGTGGAACATGGAAAGTTTAGGGTTGAAAAATTTAACGGCCAAAACTACTAGTTATGGAAGATGCAGATGGAAGATTATTTATATCAGAAGGATCTATTCCAACCATTGGGTGGAATAGAAAAGAAGTCGACACCCATGAAGGATGAAGAATGTGAGGTTCTTGATAGAAAGGCACTAGGAACGATACAACTAAGCCTAGCATTATCGATGTCTTTCAATATTTCAAAAGAAAATACAATGAAGGAGCTGATGGATGCATTAAATAAACTGTATGAAAAACCCTCAGCATCCCATAAGGTATTTCTAATGAAAAGATTATTTAATATGAAGATGTTAGAAGGTGGGTCTATTGCAGATCATTTAAATGAATTTAATACGGTTACTAATCAGCTAAGTTCTATAAAAGTGGACTTTGATGATGAGGTCAAGGCTCTTATAATCTTGTGCTCATTGCCAGAAATTTGGAATGGCTTGGTCATGGATGTAAGTAAATTTGTCTCTAGTTTGATGATGTTGTTGGTGTTATTCTTAACGAGGAAATGTGATGAAAAATCATAGGTGATACATGAGGTAATGCATTGACTGTGGAGAACAGGGGAAGAAAAAAGGATAGAGGAAAGGGCTCAGGGAACTATGGGAATTGTAGGAAGGGAAAATCTAAATCCATACTGGGAAATATAGAGTGTTGGAATTGTGGGAAGAAAGGACATCTGAAGAAAGACTACAGAGCTCCAAATAATCAAAGAGATGGACAACAAGAGAAAAATCAAGAAGCAAATGTAACAGGTGATGTGTTACAAGATTCTTTGATTCTTTCTGTAGATAAAATTCATGAGTGTTGGGTAGTAGATTCAAGGGCTTCATTACATGCCACACCCCATAGGAAACATTTTCTAGATTATTTTCAAGTTGATTTTGGACAGGTTCATTTAGGTGATGATGCACCATGAAAAATTGTTGGAATGGGTAAGGTACAAATAAAGCAAAAGAATGCAAACCAATGGTTATTGAAAGAGGTAAGACATGTACCAGATCTAAGGAAACATATAATTTCAATAGGGCAGTTGGAAAGTGAAGGTTGTATATCTATATTTATAGATAAGGCATGGAAAGTCACCTAAGGATCACTGGTGATAGCAAAAGGAGAGAAGGTAGGTACATTGTATTTATGTACCAGTAATAATGGCTCTTCTATCTCTTTATCTTCTATAGGAGTGGATACAACATTGTGGCATAATAGGATTGGACACATGAGTGAGAAGGGGATGTAGATACTTCACAAAAGAATTTTGTTTCCAGATCTTAAACAAATTGATTTGGATTTCTGTGAGCATTGTCTTTATGGAAATTAGAAGAGAGTAAGATTTCTCAAAGTCGGAAAAGAAAAGAAGAGTGAAAGGTTAGTGCTCATGCATACATATGTATGGGGACCAACTCATGTATCATCTCTTGCTGGCTCATGTTATTATGTTACTTTTATTGATGATACAACTAGAAAAACTTGGGTTTATTGCATTCGGCAAAAATATGATGTTTTTGATACTTGTAAGAAATGAAAATATTTGGATGAGAATGAGTCAGGAAAAAGGTTGAAGTGTCTCAGATCAGACAATGGAGGTGAACATTGCATAAAGGAGTTTGATGATTATTGTTCATACCATGGGATTCGTAGAGAGAAAACAGTTCCAAGAACACCACAAGAAAATGGTATGTTAGAAAGGATGAACAGGACAATCATGGAGCGTAAAAGGAGTATGCGATTGCATGTTGGGTTGCCCTTACAATTTTGGGAATATGTTGTAGATATTGTTGTTTACTTAATAAATAGAGGATCTTCAATCTCTTTGGATGGTGGAATTCCAGAGGAGGAATGGACATGTAAAAAGGTAAACTATTCTTTCTTGAAGACTTTCGGTTGTGAAGAATTTGTCCATATTAATAAAGAAAATAGAACAAATCTTGAGGCAAAATCCAAGAAGTGTACTTTTATTGGATACAATCTTAATGATTTTGGTTATCGCTTATGGGATTATGAAAATCACAAAATAATTAGGAGTAGAGATGTCATATTCAACGAGAAGGTTGATTTGGATTTATGAGCGGAATGAAATAAATAACATAATGAATACAATAACACAAAGATATAGAGAACAACAACAGATATCCAGTGAACAATAACTTATATTGAATAAATAAAATAGGTTGAAACTATAAAACTTTAGAACTGAAAACAACTTGCTCGAATGGTGGTAGTTATCTTTGAGAAGCGATGTGGATGCTATGCGCATCCGTTTGAGTAGAATGATTACAATGAGGCTCCAAAGTCCTTTTTAACATTACACATTAATGCCAAAACCCTATACATCCAAAAACCTAACCCTAAGAGATGAAACACCAAAAGTTATGTGAACCCCGATGAATAAGTTGGTACCTCAACTTACCGGGGCCGTACCTTTTGCATGCGTCCTCTGTTTTAGGCATGTGATGGCCCGTTGGAAATTTATTTTCGAGAAATACACATTATGTTATCAAACTCTAACTCCATCTAAATTTTGATTGTGACAAGCCAAAAAAACATTTCTTAGGGCCCCAAAATGACCTTGGAAGTACATAAAGATGTACTGACATGAAAACTTCCAAAATAAGCCAGTTGGATTAGGTGGGTGGCCACCAATATCCACCTGGAAGCTGTGCAGGGATTTAGACAACCTCAGAAGTGTAGAACCCACAATTACAAAGAATTACAGAAGAACGTGTTGAACTAAAAACTGTCCAAAGGATCTAGTTGGAATAGGTGGGTGGCCACCAGTATCCACTTGGATCAGTCCTCCCCCATTAGGAACCAATGGTATCTAGTGCGTTGAGTGTCCCCATAAGGTGAGGAAATTTATGTTAAATTTGGCTCCGAGTGAGCCACTTGCCTTCGTGTAGGAGCTTCCCTGCCTTGACAACCCAATAAAGCTGGATCCTCTACTGACGAGTTCCCTTGACCCATGTGTCCACAATCTGATCAGTGGATATTTATTCCATGCAGTTAGGGTTGAGCCCTATTTGTTTCAACTATTCTGCGATCTCTGAGGTGTCCAATAATGGTGGAAAATATGGTCGGAGGACGTCCACATTGAATATTGGGTGCAATCCAAGGAAGGGTGGAGAGTTGAGCTCAAAAGCATTGTCACTCACAACCTTGGTGATAGTGTAAGGCCCATATTGAAGTGAATGGATCTTCCAATGGGGCCTTGTAAGGCGTTCTTTCTACAAATGTAACCAAACCTTGTCTCCCACCTGAAATTTGTGTGGTACCTGGTGTTGATCATGGAGTTGCTTGTACTTAGCATTAGCTTTCTGCAAAATCTCATGGACCTATTGGCGGATGTGTTTAATTTGTTCAATGAATCTAGTGGCTTTGTCAGCCTAAGACTGAACATGGGAAGAATCTGTCTATGTGGTTGCAAGAGGTAGTGCAACATCAATGGGACCCAAGGGATGGAATCCTAGCCCCACCTAAAAGGGGCTATGGGCGATGGAGCTATGGAGAGCCCTATTGTATATGCGATGAAAATAGGGAAGAATATCATCCCATGTGCACGGATTCTTAAAGTTATACATGCATATGATGTGCAGAATCATCTGATTGATGACCTTTGTCTGGCCATCGGTTTGAGGGTGGAAGGTAGTGGATTTAGTGAGCTTGGTGTCCAACATTGACTAGCGACTCGACCAAAATGTGCCAAGGAACCTACTGTCCCAATCAGAGATGATGGTCTGTGGTATCCGAAAATGGACCCACATTCATTCCAAGAAGAGCTTGACAATATCTGTCGTTGTGATTCTCTTCTTGCAGGCTATGAGAATGGCCATCTTCGAAAACCAATCAAACACCACAAATACACAATCATTTCCTTTCTTGGTGGACAGAAGGCTAGACATGTAATTCATCGAGATGGATTCCCAAGGCTTCTTGGGAGTAGGAAGAGGGATGTATAAGCCTTGATTTTTGATGGTTGGCTTGGAAATGACACAGGAAATGCAATATCTGTTATACTTGTTGACATCCTGTCAAAGTTTTGACCAATAAAAATGTTTATGTAGAACAACCACAATTTTCTACAAGCCAAAATGTCCTGCCATCCAACTATAGTGAGTCTCCCAAATCATCTTTGCATGCTCACTTGCAGGAATACAAAGATGGTCCAGATGGCATAATAGTCCATCCCAAGTGAAAATCGGTGACATTTGCGCCTGTACCCAAGAGATAATAGGTGGTGGCGAAGTATAGATTTTGTTGATAAAGTTGGGGCCACTCAGATGCCTCATGCCACTCAGATGCCTCATTCCCACAGGAATGGAGCACGGTGGTGAGTGCAGCCACGGAAGGTCGATTAAGGCAGTCAGTGACATGATTTGTGCTCCCTGTCTTATACTTGATGTTGATATGGAACTATTGCAGGTAGGTGGACTACTTCTGATGGCAGTCGTTCTGCAACTTCCCCTGTGTCTGTATGAACTGCAAAAGCTTGTGATTAGTGTGGATGATTGTCTCCTTTCCCATAATGTAATGTTTCCATTAACGATAGGCTTGTACAATGGAAAACATTTCCTTGTCATAGGTGGGGTATCTCCAGAAAATATATGAGAGTGTCTCACTATGGTATGCTACCAAATGACTGTGTTGAGTGAGAATTGTGCCTACAACATAGTCAGGCGCATCAATCTAAATATCGAACAATTGTTGCAGATCAGGTAAGGAGAGTACTGGAGCTGAGCATAAGTGATGCTTTAGATCATCAAATTCTCATTGTTGTTCCTTCCCCCATGCTACATTTTCCTTGTCACTACCCTTGGTCACTTGGCTGAGGGCCCATGCAAAATGGGAGAATCCCAACACGAATCGTAGGTAGAAGTTGGCAAGTCCCAAGAAGCCCCAAAGCTCGGTTAGTGTGGTTGGGGCTGGCCATTCACAAATGACTTGGATCTTAGCTGGATCCACATGTACCTATGTTCATCAACAATGTAGCCCAAGTATTGGACCCTGTTCATGCCAAAGGATCATTTTTCCAATTTGGCATATAGCTTGTGTTGTCGTAGAGTGCTTAAAACCTGTTGAATATGTTGCATGTTCTCCTCCCAAGTTTCGTTGAATATGAGGATGTTATCCAGATATAACACCAAAAAATAGTTGGTGAAGGGTCTCAATACATCATCCATCAACCTCATGAAAGTTGTTGGTGCATTTGTTTGGCCAAGGGGCATGACTAGCCATTCCAAGAGACCTTCTTTAGATTTGAAAGTTGTCTTCCATAAATCAATTGGCTCAATGGGAACCTGGTGGTAGCTAGACTTTACATCAATCTGGCTGAAGAACTTGGTCCCCTTTAGTTGGTAAAAAGGGTCATCAATTCGAGAAATTGGGTATCAGTTCCTGACTGTGATTTTGTTTAATGCTCTGTAATCAATGCAAAGTTGTCAAGTCTCATCTTTCTTATACACCAATACAATCGAGCTTCCACAAGGGGAGGAGATGCATCTGATGTGGCCCTTTTGAATAAATTCTTGGATCAGATGCTTGATTTCATCATTTTCCATGAGCGAGTAACAATAAATTGGTCCATTAGGTATAGGTGCACTGAGGGTTAGATCAATTGGATGCTTGACTTGGCAGTGCGTCGTTACCTCGGTGGGTGAGGAGAAGATGTCTCTGTACTCTTCCATGATTCCATCCACTTGATTCTACTGCAAAGAGAGTCTCTTTGTAGAGGTCATGGATGTGGCAGCAACCTTCTTCTTACTGTGAGCACGAATCACAAAGAAGACAAAAATTTTGGTCTGTGAAATGACTTTATTTCATTGCTTAGCAGAGATTAAAGAAATAGAAGTAGGTGACACTACCTCTGGTATCCTATACAATTGTATACCCAAAGTAATAATAACAATGCGGGGTCTAGACTCATACACACTATGTCGCTTCCACAAATATGGTTTTCCCAAAAGAACATCACAAACTTCAAGGAGAGAAATATCACACAATACCTCATCTTTGAAGGGGTTGATGTCGTAGGGAAAACAACATTGCTGGTTGAAGCAAAGATCTCTTCCTTGGAGAAGCCAACCGATGGTGTAGGGTTGTGGGTGTGGTGTCATTGGAATATCTAGTCACTTGACAACCTCTAGTGAGATCAGGTTCTTCTGACTACCGCTAATGAAAATGAAATGAAGTAGAGCCTCCTTTACCCACATATGTGAGTGAAAGAGGCTCTTTGCTTCATATGGTTCACTTGGTTGGAATTTGTTGGTAGCGACAGTGGTGTTGGGTTCAAAATCAATAATTCACTTCCATCCTTCTTGATTTGATTCAGAGTGAGATTCTACCTCAGACTCAAAAGATTTTATCTTGACCACATGTCCTTCTTCGAATTCTCATTACCCTTCTTGTGTTACAACTTGGATTCGTTTTCATGAGAGTGGCCATGTTTGCTCTGTCCCTTGTTTTTTTTTTTTGGGATACCTTTTCCCTACTTTGGCTCGAGGAGTTTGCAGATCCAAACTCTCACCTATTCTGCTTAAATTTATACTCAATCTTGGCATCATATCTATAAGCCATACCTAATGATGCGATGTCTAGAAAATCCATTTCTATTTGAATGTATCTATGCAGAAAATAATAGTATTTGAGTACCGGATGTCATTCAGAGTCTTTGATACCCAATTTGGTGCGCAAAGTATGGAAAATATTGGTGAAATCTGGTATTGTCTCGTCCCTTTCCTGACGTAGGGTGGTCCATCTTGTGTACTGGTCCTCGTAGCTTCCAACAAGGTGGTATTGATCTTTAATGACACCCTTGAAGAAATACCATGTGGGGGAAACCGCAAATATTGCAGATTCCTCTATCCTTTTCTCAAAGTAAGTATCCCACTAGTCCTTAACATGCAGGATGACCTTGAGGAGTGAAAAAGTAATATTTTTCCCATCAAAAAAATTGTGGACCAAAAAATACCCTTTGAGCAGATTCAACCATTTATCTACAACATCTGCATCTATCATTCCTTCAAATAATGGAATATCAATTTTTACTTGTACCTTGAAGGGGGTTGCATGGCCTCTTAATGAAGATGCATCTGTTGTGGGCAGTTGCCAAAGGATATGTGCAAATTTTTCCATCATTTCCTTCCATTTTCGTGCAAGGGATTCCTCAAGAAACAGTTTAAAAGGATATCCTAATCCATCATCTTTCATATCATCCCCCATGAGTTGTGGTCGGGCTCAACACAAATGATCTTACAAAGGATCGACATGCACGAAGAAAAATAAATAAAGAACATATCACTCTGATACCACTGATCCAAATTTATGAGCAGAATGAAATAAATAACATATTCAATACAATAACACTGAGATACATAGAACAACAATAGATATCCAGTGGACAATAACTTCTATTGAATAAATAAAATACGTTGAAATTGTAAAACTGCAGAACTGAAAACAACTTGCTCGAATGGTGGTAGCCATATCTGAGAAGAGATGTGGTTGATACGCGCATCCGTCTGAGAAAAATGATTACAATGAGGCTCCAAAAGTATTTTTAACATTACTCATGAATGAAAAAACCCTAGACATCCAAAAACCTAACCCTAGGAGGTGAAACACCAAAAGTTATGCGGGCCTTGATGGGTAAGTTGGTACCTCAATTTCTCGGGGTCATAAATTTTGCATACGACCTCTATTTTAGGCACATGATAGCCCATTGGAAAGGTATTTTCGAGAAATACACATTATGCCGTAAAACTCTCACTCCGTCTACAATTTGATTGTGTCAAGCCAAAACAACATTGTTTAGGGCCCCAAAACGACCTTGGAAGTACAAAAAGATGTATTGACATGAAAAATTCCAAAATAAGTCAGTTGGATTAGGTGGGCGACCACCAATATCCACATGGAAGATGTGTAGGGCTTCAGACAACCTTGGAAGTGTTGAAATAATGTAACTGCGAAGAGCATTCTTATTATTATTGTTATTTTATTATTAGGATTAATCCTCATTGTGGATTAATCATGTTGGTAATTGTATTAGGACCAAATCCCCTTTTGCGGATTGGTCATCGAAAAATTGTAATAGGCATAATAAGAAGTTGGCCCCAACAATTATTATTGAAGACCTAGAATTAATTAAAGGTGGGTTTACCCACCGAGAGTGAGAGGTCGGCCCTGCTAGTGAAACCCTTTCACATGTGCCAATATTGTATATATAGGAGGCTAGCACCTCACTTCTAACACACAACTCACTTGCTCATTATCCTATGAGGCAAGCTGCAATTACCAGTTAGAGAGAGGAGAAGAAGAGTAGTGCATCTCTTGGGGAGGACTATCTGTATTGGTTTGGGTTATCTCTTGAACATTGTATAAGCTATTTATGATAAGGAAGTTTTTGTTGGGTTTTCTTCCCCTAGAGGGTTTCCCAGGATAAATGCTATGTCTCTTGTGAATGTGTATTTCTCAGTGATCTTGTTCTTATGATGCTCTTATATATTGAAATGCAAAGAACTATAATAATGACATAAACATTAACAAGAAGTGTAGAACCCACAATTACAAAGAATTACAAAAGAACATGATGAAATAAAAATTGTCAAGAGGAGCGAGTTGGAATAGGTGGGTGGCCACCAATATCCACCTGGATCGAAGGTCATGTACATAGATCAGATGCAAGGAAAGAAATAGGAAAAAGAAAAACCAAAATACACAGTGCTTGATGAGATCACCGAAAAATAAATTCCAAAGGTATCGGAAAATCAAAATGTACAACATCAGGATCAATAGGTACCTCAAACTCCTACAAGTCTTGTTAGAAGATCTACCAGGTTAAGTAGACTCCCTGAGTGATACTCACCATCATTGTATTATTTATTGTTGATTGATTTTGGTGAACCAAAATGTTATGAAGAGGAAATGCATGTAGACAATAAAAAGAAGTGGGAGCAAGGCATGAAAGAGGAAATGGATTCCTTGGTAAATAACCAAAATTGAGACTTTTTTCAGTTTCCTGCAGGAAAAAGAGCATTGCAGAATAAATGGGTTTACAATTTGAAGGAAGAAGATAGAGGAAAAAAAGCGGTACAAGGATAGACGTGTTGTAAAGGGGTTTGCACAAAAGACATGTATAGATTTTGATGAAATATTTTCTCCTATTGTTAATATGACTTCAATTAGGACTATTTTAAGTCTTGTGGTAGTAGAAGATTTGCATCTTGAACAGTTAGATGTAAAAACAACTTTTCTCCATGGGGATTTGGAGGAAGAGATTTATATGTAGCAGCCATAGGGGTATGAGGTCAAAGGGAAGAAAAATTTGGTATGCAGGCTAAAGAAGAGCTTGTATGGACTAAAGCAAGCTCCAAGGCAGTGGTATTTGAAGTTTGACATGTTTATGACAGAACAAGGTTATAGTAGATGTCATTTTGATCATTGTGTTTATTTTAAAAGGCTAGAAAATGGAAGCTATATTATCTTGCTATTGTATGTAGATGACATGCTTGTTTCAGGGTCTAATATGCAGGATATAAATTTGCTCAAGAAGAAATTAGCTAATTCATTTGCGATGAAGGATTTGGGTGCTGCAAAGAAAATCCTTGGTATGAGAATAATGAGAGACAATAAAAATCGCAAATTGACATTATCTCAGGGTGAGTACATAGAGAAGGTGTTGGAGAGGTTTATAATGTAGAATGAAAAAATAATTAGCACACCTTTGGCCAACATTTCAAATTAACTAAGGAAATGTGTCCCAAGACACAAGAGGAGATAGAATACATGTCCAGGGTCCCTTATTCATCAACCGTTGGTGGCTTGATGTATGCGATGGTTTGCACAAGACCAGATATTACACATGCAATGGGAGTTGTGAGCAGGTATATGAACAATCCGGGTAAAGAAAATTGGGAGGCGGTAAAGTGGATTCTTAGGTATTTTAAAGGTACTTCTATGCATGCATTATGTTTTGGAGTTTCAGAAACTATTTGACAGGGATATGTTGATTTTGATATGTCAAGTGATAAAGATAGAAGGAGGAGAACCAGATGGTATCTTTGTACTGTAGGTGGAACAACGGTAATTTGGATTTCAAAACTATAAAAGGTTGTTTCACTTTCAACAATAGAAGCAGAGTATGTTGTTGCTACAGAGGCTAGTAAAGAAATGATTTGGTTACAGAGGTTTATGAAGGAATTGGGAAAGAAGCAGGAGAATAGAAAGTTGTACTGTGACAGTGAAAGTTCCATTCATCTTGCAAAGAAGTCAAACTTCAATTCAAAGACTAAGAATATATATATCAAATACCATTTCATACGATCCGTCTTGGAAGATGGACATTTGAAGTTGGAAAAGATACATACTAGCCAGAATCCTGCAGACATGTTAAAAACGGGAGTAACCAGGGAGAAACTGAGTTCGTGCTCAGTTTCAGTTGGTCTTCAAGAATGAAGGTGAAGATGAGAAATTTTCTAGGTCCAAGGTGGAGTATAGTCCAACATGTACAACAATATTGGATTTGTTGTGATCAGTCTCCAAATGGGATATTGTTGGTTGTGGAGCCTGATTGTCTTCCCGATTCAGAGGTTTTTTTCAGTCATGCTTGGACCCCATTCCCTAACAAGGTGGTGTGGGGGGTAATTTCCCCTCCACAAATGTCACTAGGGGGATCGGGGGGGAGGGGTTAGAGACAATTTTTTTAGCCCCCCTGGTGGGGGATTTGAGGGTAACGCCCCCGAAGTGAAATATTGAGAAAAGTTACCTTGTAAAATATTGTAATTTCGTAGTCAATTTGGGCCATTCATTATAAGGTCACAAATCTATCGGTAGAAGTTATTTTAGGGTTTTTTCCCTAGAAGGAAACCCCATCTTATGAGGTAATCGTATTTCAGTTGTGTATTATCGTGAATGTTGTATTCAGAGAGAGGATACTGTGAGAGAAAGAAGAGGAAGTTACAACGGTTGAGATGTAGGTTGTATCCCTTCATTTTGTTGGACAATAAAAAGGAAGGACTTGGAAATTTCTTTGGTGGACGTAGCCCACACTGGGTGAACCATGTATATATGTGTCTCTATTGTATTGTGTATCTTCTATGTTTTATTTTCGCATTTATTTTATTTTATTGCTCCACGATCTCTTTTTTCTAACACAGATGCTGCATAGGTTGTCCTATTATGTGTTCAGCCTGCACCCTATATGTATCTGAAATCCTCTCTTTCATCATCTCCAAAGTTCTACAGTCCTTGTCTTCATGTCCAAGTGGCTTGAAAAAATTACAAAATGTGTTCTTTGGTATTGTTTGGTACTTTTGCTTCATGGGGAAATGATAGGGATCATGCCCATGTGTTTCACAAATCTCACTCCATGGTCCTCATAAAGATAAAGGGTTTGACATACCCACTTTTGTGATGCCCTTCAGTCCTGCATAATGTGCACTGAACATCTTCCCCTTTTTCCTTACCTTTATTCTGATTCAATTAAAATGTTAAGTTCTTCAGGTCTTTCCTCAACACTTCCATAATTGGAGTTGTCTACTTATATTGATTTTCCTCTAACTTTAAGGAAGCTTGCAGAGCCTCAACTTGACTCTGAAATTTCTGTTGTCTCAAAGGATACTTCAAGTGTGTAAATAAAGAGTTAACAAACAAATGTAGATGATGCATATCAATAATAGGGTATTTCAAATTACCTTTTATTCTTTTAAACTTTTGGTCCACCTCCTAGACTTATTCTCTTGGTTTCTGCTTAATCTCTATCATTTCATTCATGAATTGATCCTATGAACTTTGTTTATGAAATTCATTTATTAATTGCCTCTTCACTTCTGCTATAGCTGTATGTGCTCTCATTGGGTTATTTGTTGCAAGACCCATGTATCAGCCTAATGTGTGGTCTCTGAATGTGATTGCCAACTATGCAATCTTTATATCTCCATCTGTAATATGCTTAGCTTCCCATATATTCTCATATATAAACACATTCTTTTTTTGGGTCATTTGACTCGTCTCCTCGAGGAATTACGATAACCTAATAGTTGGATCTTGTCCTTCCATTGCGAAGTTTGTTGTATTGCCACCTCCACACAGTGTAGATAATTGACTACTGCTTGTTGAACTTACACTTCTACATGATTTTCTACTAGACCCATGTCATGTAAAAAATATTCTACCACTAATCACTTACTGGTTAACTGGTTTTTCTTTTTCAGATGTATTAGTGGCACATGGGGTTGTGGGTTCCACACTAATTTGGATCTGGAATGGAGAGCCTTATTCTACGTTAGACCCATGACCTATGGTTTTCCTCTCATGTGTGGCACACAAGATATCCTCAATCTACCCCATGGTGTAGATATCCTCCACCTCTTCTTCATCGTTGTCCAAGCCCTCTCGCTCGACTACTGCCCTCTTCTTTCTATTCATCTTATACTGGTAGGGTCTTGCATTGTGCATCACACCTTATTTCCTTATGATTTCCTTGGTTTTTTCATCATCCATCATGATGGGCTCCATTGCTTCCTTCTTCTGGCTTCTCTCTATATCCTTCTCCATCTCTCAGATCTTCCTTAGTGCTTCCCCCAGTTCCCCCATGGACGTAGAGTGGTCTAGTTGTCCGAGTCCATGATCGTCATGTCTTTATCATATAATAATATCTTGATCGACATGTAAAGAGACCTAATGTACCTTCCTCTAGGTCCCTTCAAGAAATCCTTCTTTGTAATAGTATATGACTTTGTTGTGTCAACTGCAAATTTAGTAATAAACCCTGCAGTAATACTATCTAACCAGAAATCCACTATGTGTGTGAATTTGTTATTGACCTTTTCCAACTGTGCAATGCTCTCAGCAGTACACATGACTGGCCTTATTTGATTAGTCGGATGGGTATCCTTAAACCTCAATAACCACTCATGTAATAACTATGGAAAATAACATAAATATGTCTCATGCAAATCAGTAAACACATACCTCTGTAGATATTGGCGCAATGTATATCTAGAACTTTTGTCATCTTTATGCACAAACTCAAGATACTTTGTCTCCAACCATCATTCAATATATTTCTTTTTAGGGTTCCATGCCATGAACATCCCTCACTTCATTCTTCTTCATCAAACCCCTTCACCTGGGTTCTACCTTAGTTCTCCAACAAAACCCTTTTCACCATCAACCCTTCTGGTAAACCAAAAGGCTACATCATGCACAAAGTGCACAACACAATCTCACGCGAGATGGATTATGGGTGATTGCATAACCAAAGTGTTTGCAATAATGGAAGGGATTGGGAATGTTCCTTTTACTTCTACTTCTACTTTAACATGCATTCTACCATAACATTCATCAGATCTACTATTTTATCCATTCAGTAACATTCATTTTGCATGATTAGTCTAGCATTATAAATAAACCCTAACAAATGCATTTGTCTAACCATTCATTCATCATAAGAATATAAAAGCAACACAGTACACATAAAGGCATCATTTTACCGTGGTTTAGCCCCCCGGGCTATGTCCACAAATATCTTCTACTTTATTCATTCTTCATCAAAATAGTGTTGCGTGCATTAAATCATGATTTATGACTGGTGAGGTTGACCAACATCGCACCAAGATGCACAAATTGTGACATGACCCTCAATTACATCTCAATACTGACTCCATCTGAGCTCCACATCTCTCAACGACACAAATACTTCAACTCAGACTCAACATATGCTAAAAAAATGGTTCTTCACAAAAGATAATCATTCATTGACACCTTTCTCCCCCTAGCTACCTCATACATCCTTTATTTATAATATAAAATGGGTAAAAACCATTACATTATGACTCAAAACCCTAATTCTAAGTGAATTCCACTTGTCCACTTTCTAATTGTCTTCCATGTGGTTGTTCTTCGATCCAACCCTTCCTTTCGTTGATCTTCCTTAATTCTTAGCGCACTACTTCCTTTTTCCCTTCTTCGTGTTTCTTTCTCCTCATTCTTTGACATGCACTACTTCCTTTGGTCCATATGATTTCCTTGTTTGTTGCATTGAACCCCAAAATTCCCTGCTTCAACAGAAGGTATTTGGTTTGGAAGGTAGTGTACCTGTAAACAAATGTTATCCCTGCTGAGAACAAGACAATATATAGTGATTGGAGCCTCAAAACCAAAGGAGATACAAGAAGAAACCTTGTTGTCCAAAATTGCAGCAATATATATAAGAAATAAACGAGTATAAGAGCTACAAAATATACCATCAAAATCAAGTGTGAAATTTTGGAAACAAAGCTAACAACAAGTAGATGAAATTCCAATGATTAAAGTAAGACTTTGATAGCGAATAGAGAGATAATAGTTAGTGTTGTTGACAAGATTTGTAACAACCTTATGGCTGTAGCAAACTATTGCTA
This sequence comes from Picea glauca, assembly GCA_000966675.3. Taxonomy (NCBI): domain Eukaryota; kingdom Viridiplantae; phylum Streptophyta; class Pinopsida; order Pinales; family Pinaceae; genus Picea; species Picea glauca. Next base: position 410,109 of record JZKD02S2081148.1, read on the forward strand.
CAACAACAAGTTCTAGCCACCAAAATCAACAAGTAAGCCATTCAAAAGATAGCTTGTAACCAATATAAAAATTATCAAGGCTTACAAGTGAAATTTAGTGGTAGAATAGTGAGTAAGATAAAGATGAGTTTTTTGTAGCCCTATTGGCTATAACATACATTTTATAACAACAATGAGATCATTTGACTAATCAAGACGCCCTTAGGGAACAATTTAGGTTAAAGCATGTAAAATCAAATTCCAAACTTAGACAATTCAATCTCCTTGATATCATGTTTACTAATGCATAATAATCACTCCAATGCAAGTAGATTAATGCCTTATCTATTAGGTTATGGGGTCTCTTGTTTACTAGCTAGGGTTTATTACTTCTCTAGGGGTGTAAGCCTTTTTACTCTAAAAAACAAATTTAAACCAAGTGAATCTTATTAATATTGAGCGTGGTGGGCCTTTTTTCCAAGTGAAAATTGGCTCAAAATTATATTCATATATAATTTTTTTTACATACTATCATCCATGGATAAATCCTGGTTACACCAAAAAACACAATATGATAGTAAACTTATCACTGGCATTCAACCTAGCTAAAATATTACATCGCAGTAGTAAAAACACAAAGGATGGATTTAACATAGCAGTAATAACATTCCATTCTGGAAATTAACATTTGACCACCTAGAGAGTTACAAAAAAACAAAATTGTCCTGTCTTAGAATGGAGATGTTCAGTATATAGTCAGATGCTTCATCTGCCCTACTCCTCCAGGTTCTCATTGATAGTATGTAATCTTTCCCTCAGGAACCAGAAGATCTTCTTTAGAAAGCTTGTCGATCTCTTTGTTGAAATCCCTATAAATCTGGTGGAAGCTAATAAATTGAAATTCCTTGATCAAGTATTTTGTACGTTTCTTCCAACCTTCAATGGAGCATATGTCAAGTTTACCTCTGCCATTTAGCCACTCAATGATCACTCTTGAGTCGCCAAAGGCTTGCAACCCGGGGAGAGTGAGATGGCTGGCTAATGTAAGTGTTGCCCAGATACCCATGAGCTCAACCTTCATATTAGTTCCACTGCCACAATTTATATGCCATCTGTAAACAAATTTGTCTACAGTTTTGATCACACCTCTCACTCCATAGGATGATCGATCGCTTCTTGCTGCCCCATCAAAAAAATCAATGGAGGACCCCTCTTCATACTGAATTACACATTCCTTTATGGAAACTTGAGGTAAGGATGGTGTATGTTGTCTATACAGTCCCAAAATATTATAAATAAATGAATGGGAAGAGGGTACTACATTTTCAAAGATGCATTTATTTCTTTCAAGCCATAAATACCAGCAAGTTATGGTTGCTAGCACTGGAGATACTAATTTGTCCCCAATCCATTGACAAAAACAATTAGCTAGATCCTGTCCTGCCCAAGTCCTTTTGAATTTCAGGGTATGCTGTAACACTGCCCAGATATGTTTTGTAAAACTACATTCTATGAATAAATGTTCTATATTCTCTGAATTCCTTTTGCACAAAAAACATAAACTGGGACCTTCCCAACCTCTCTTCTATAGTCCATCCCAAGTTAAAATCTTATATGCAATAGCCAACCAAGTAAAGAGTTTAACCTTTAATTGGATATCCCATTTCCAAATTTTATGTTTCCATGTGGCCGATTGTTGGTAATTCAGAGTAGAAACATGAGCCAGGTAAATATTTTTGACTAAAGTTTGGCCTAACGCATCCCCACCAGTCCATAATAATTTATCAGAGGTTTCTCCAAGTGTTACACCAACATCTATGAGGTCCTTTTTATATCGGTTGCATTCCTCAACAAGATTACCATTTAGTTCCAATGCATCACTACATATCCATCTGCCTGTATCTTCATTAGTTTCCTATGTCAGCTTTGCATGGGCAAGTATTTTTATCTCTTTCCTGTTAAGATGATCAAGAAGGTCATGTGATAGCAGAGATCTTTCATGCATTCCCATGATATAATCTCTTCCAATTGAAATCTGATACCCTGAGCCCGACAACCAACTGAGCCAATGTGTTAACAAGTGTACTGATTTTAATAAGTTTCTCCAGATCCTGGATGTTGTTCTTTGTTGAAAATTTTCTGATCTGAACCATTTAATCACATCTAAATGCTTTATGTATTTTTCCATTACAATTTTATGCCATATACCTTCGCGGAATGGAATATGCCAAAGAGTGTTAGCTCACAAAGCTAAATTGAAATGTGATAAGTTTCTAAAACCCCAACCTCCACTAGATTTTGGCTGCGATAATACCTCCCAATTGCATAAGTGGATATGATTGAATGTATTATTTCCTTTCCACAAAAAATTGAAGCTCATTTTACAAATTTGAGTGATGATAGATCTTGGTATTAATTCCACTGCCATCCAATAAATTGATTGGCTTTCCAGAACCGATTTGAGCAGGATAAACCTTTCACCCAAACAAATCCATTTATAGCACCAATTTCCAATTTTTTTTTTTGATTTTGGATAATAGCCAAGACCAATCCGTCGCCGTCTATGGACCTGTTTTCAAATGAAAGCCCAAATACTTGAAGCCTATGTGTAAGGCTGAGAAAGTATACGAGAGAAAGGATCTGAATGGTTCAAGCTCTGATTCAGTAAGGCCTTCATAGTGCACTATTGTCTTCATAGAATTTACCTGCAAACCAAAATATTTACAAAACAACAAAATAATAATTTTAATCTCCCTCCATTCAATAAGGTCAGCCTTTGTCAGTATTAAAACGTCATCTGCAAAAAAAATATGTAGGACGTTTATCATACTAGACACTCTTATAGCCGTTATCTTTCTCTCCACTTTGTCCTTTTTCAATAAAAGACTGAGAGCTTCCATCACCAAGATGAATAATAAGGGTGACAAGGGGCATCCCTGACACAAGCCCCTGCCACTGCGAAAGAAATATGTAGTCTCCCCGTTGACTAGTACAACATAGGAAGGAGAAGTAACACAACTCATTATCCATCTAGTCACTTGATAACCAAAACCGACCTGTATTAGTATCATATGAAGAAAATCCCAATCCACGCAATCATATGCTTTACGCAGATCCAGTTTTAGGATCATTGATTTAGTGTTTTTTCTTCTTGAAATGTTATGCAAGCATTCAAAAGCAGTACCACTGGCGTCATGAATTCTTCTGCCTTTCAGGTAGCCTAATTGTTCTTCTGAAAGCATACGGGACAAAATAGGTTTGATCCTATTATCTATAACTTTAGAAATCAACTTGTAATAAAGATTGCATAAGGATATGAGTCTATAATCCCCGAAAGTGGTTGGATTATTCTCTTTAGGAATCAATGCCAAGAAGGTAGAATTTAGACAGCTTGGAATGTTTCCGTATCTCCTGGATTCCTCCACCATCTGAAGCAGATCTTCGCTAACCAAATCATAAAAGGAAGAGAAAAAGGATGAGCGTGATGGGCCTATACAACAAGTAAGGTCATCCAAACGAGACAAATGTTTGTTATCGTAATCATTCTCAGTATCTTTTTTTACTCGAACCAACCCTAGTTTCTTGGAATGAATAGTGAACATACAAATAACCATAAAAAACAACATGAATTCAAAAGTAGATTTGTGAAACTAGAGGTGTATTTATAATATTAAAAATAACCATAAGAAATAACATGAATTCAAAAGTAGATTTGTGAAACTAGAGGTGTATTTAGAATATTAAAAGTCTTTTTATACAAACAAACGTGGTGTTTATCCAATAAAATTAATTGCATGGTTACTTTTCATGAATTTTGTTGGCCTCAACAATTTCATGTTCGTATTTGGTTTTAGAGACAAGAAACCCTCATTTTGATCCTATGCTTTAAGTACACAATTATTATTATTATTTTTTACCTTAGTTAGAAACCCTCTTCTAACTTTAACATGATCCTATGCTTTAAGTACACAATTTTTTTTTTACTTCAGTTAGAAACCCTCTTCTCACTTTAACACTCGATACTCGATTAGAATATTTTTTTCTCTTTATACTTAAATAGAAATATGTCAATGAAAGAGGGCGTGACCTACTTTTGAAATGCTTGTTGCATACCTATGTCATTACAAAAAGGAACTGATCAAGAAATGTAATTTATAGTAGCCAAAAGCCATGTTGGAAAGGCCAACTTGAATGACCACGACCCATACGACATATTTTCACCGCGAGAAATATGATTTTCGCTAGGTTATTCTGCGACGAGGCAGTCACATTCTAGAACTTCCTTTTAGCAACGATTTGTTGTCCACAGATGTATCATGAAAACCTTAACTCTCAAAGGAAACCCATAAAAAACTATTTAGTAAGAAAAAATAAGGGTTTTAAAGAGAATCGAGTCAAGGACTTGGGTAGTGGGAGAGATTGAGGATTTTATTCTACAATGTAGGTAGATAATAAAGAACAAAATTATTGTTGTATAGGAAGATAATGAGTACCCAACCCAAATTATGATCACAAATCATACTTAATACAATCATATTAAAAATTTCATAGAAATTTAATGAGAGACATGAATCACAAAAGAAAATGTTGATTAAACTAACTAGTAAAAAACTCTTATGGAAATAATATTTGCAAGATCGAGGTGAGAGAACTGGAAACAACAATAGATCTACAGAGACTAAATAAAGGGTGAAATATTTCTTACCAAAAGGCAGAAGACCAACAATTTCAATGTTTCCTACCATGAATAGAAAGACATGAAATAATGAGTTGTATGGCATGATGGAGGGATACCTTGAAATGTCCACCCACAATCACCAAATTTCTGACAACAAGGAAACCGTTTTTTGGAAAGATATGCGATTACTGTGGAATGCCTCATGCATTAGTACTGCTAATGCTCTATTTCTTTGATCGACTATAAACTTTGAGCCCCAAAACCTCCTCCATTAATGCCACCATTGGACATTGCTTTGTCTCTCTAAGATGTTGTTCCCAATAGTCACATATAATATCTTGCTACCTTCCATAAATTGTGTGAGAGTCCTCCATCCTCCACTGATAAATGTGTTTTAGGGAAAAGGCGGTGTGAGAAGGGCAATGACACTATCGATCAACATCATGTTCGTTGTAAGCATCACTAGGCTTCTCGTTTACCTGCAAATGACAACAAACCACTTACTTGTTTGGACCGGTTAACGTAGATGCCAACCAAATCAATTACTTGTTTAGAAGGATTAATGCGAGAAGCAAGACTTGTCACCGTATGCATTTACTTCATGGAAAATATTACAGTGGTCCATAAAAATCACAAGGTACAATTTTTTTTTCATATTTTTTTCTTCATTTATCAAAAGTAAAAATAATGTAACTAAAACTTTTGATTCAATAAAAAACAAAACAAATTTTAATAAAAAATTGAATGTAAATACAAATTTTAAACCACAAGAGTTCACCTTTTAGACCTTGACATGTCTTTACATTGCAAAGGTGCTTAAGAAAAGTACACGACCTCTCTATTAAAGCCTTCATAATGATTAGTATAGGATATTGGTTTTATGGAAATACAAGAGACAATGTTTTTTTAACCTTATAATAAAACAATATACTATTTATATTTAGCTAAAAATTCATCATACTATTTATACTTAGCTAAAAATTCATCTTCCTCAAAGTAGAAGTCTACTTTTTTATATATCATAGTGGATTATGATACCAAATTTTATTTTTACACAACGATGATATTGCTCTTGGTAAATTTGAACATGCTACTAAGCTGATAGCCCTAAGTAACAAAGACTTTTCTTTCTTTGAAAATATTAAAAAAAAAAAGGGACTAAAATGAAAATGTATCTCATCGAATTTCAAACCTTATTCGACACCATGGTTGATCTAACCGCATGACTTTTTTTCCAATTGAAAGCGCCGAAAGTTTCACTTCCTCGGGGTTGAAGTCACAGGAGTGTTAGAGACACTTTGTTCGGAAATAAGAAGGGTGTTTTCAATCAATTATTCGGAGATTTGGTTCCACCCGGGAGGAAATATCTGGTACTGTAATTATTCAGTGCTAGAAGTCTTTTTGTGCTTGCATATAATTATAGTTTTTATTTTGAATTTTGAAAATTAAATTGAATCCTAAATGATTACTTAGGTTTACTTAGTAAGGTTAACCTTCAAATTTATTTGAACTCAAATCTCATTACGGTGGCAATTCAGTCTGATGGATGTGAAACAGTACTGATTTTGGCCCGTTTGTTACTTAGATCCACATTCTTAGATCATCCCATATAGAATGGATTCTAGTGAAGGTGAGAATTCAGAAAATCATACAAGAAATGTGAACAGAACAGGGAAAACATTAAATTTCTGGTTAGGGGCTTCATTGGTTCTATTGATTGCTTTAATTATTGGGGTTGCTGTTAAAGACTTGTACAGTATTCCATTGCTGAAATTGGTTATTTGGGTTTTTTCGCCGAGGCGGATTTTATCTGATATTGTTTACAGGGTTTTAGGGTTTAGAGGTATAGGGTTTTTGGAAAATATTGAACCAAGTTTAGGGCAGGGGTTTCCATACTGGGTGTTGTGGATGGCCCCTTTTCTGTCTGGAGGTGGGTATAGTTCCGAAGCCTGGTCATATGTGGCCGCATTGGAGGCAACTAAGAGTGTACCCAGGATAAGGATATTACAACATGGGGATTTGGAAAGCTTGCAATTCTGGACTGGTTTGCCTGATGATATGAAGGCCCTTGCAATTAAATTATATGGAGGGGATGTTCCACTCGATCAAACTGTTGTGATCTGCCACAGTGAGCCTGGTGCTTGGTATCCTCCACTGTTTGAGACAACCCCCTGCCCTCCTTCTGGTTATAGTGAGCCTCTCTATGTGATCGGTCGAACTATGTTTGAAACAGATAGAGTCAATGCTGAGCATGTAAAGCGGTGTAACAACATGGATTCGGTTTGGGTGCCCACTGATTTTCACGTTCAAACATTCATTAAAAGTGGAGTTGTTCCATCCAAAGTTGTGAAGATGGTTCAATCTGTGGATGTCGATTTCTTCAATCCTAAGAGATGGAAGACATTGCCATTGCCTGCAGATGGGCGTTTGTTCGGTCCCAAGCTTTCAGAAGAGGTCAAGGTCTTACCTGAAGGTGCTTTTGTTCTCTTGAGCATTTTCAAGTGGGAATGGCGTAAGGGCTGGGATGTTTTACTTAAAGCATACTTGCAGGAATTCTCTGCAGAGGATAATGTCATTCTATATCTTTTGACAAATCCTTATCACACTGACAGGAACTTTGATGACAAGCTCACAGACTTTGTAAAGAATTCAGGCATACAGGAACCTTCTCAGGGTTGGCCAGCAGTTCATTTAAGTGATGCACATATACCTCAGTATGATCTTCCTAGACTTTACAAATCAGCTTCTGCATTCGTGCTGCCATCCAGAGGAGAAGGATGGGGCCGACCTCATGTTGAGGCAATGGCTATGTCTTTGCCTGTCATAGCGACGAATTGGTCAGGCCCAACAGAATACTTGACAGATAAGAATAGTTATCCATTGCCTTTGGCTGGAATGAGTGAAGTCAAGGAGGGGCCTTTTCAGGGGCATTTATGGGCTGAGCCTTCTTCTCACCATCTCAGGCTTTTAATGCGCCATGTTTTCTCTAATCCCATTGAAGCGAAGTCAAAGGGCATTCAGGCTAGGCTGGATATGGTGACCCAGTATTCACCTGTTGTTGTTGCAAAGCAAGTGTTTAAACAACTTTTGCAGATAAAGCAAAGTGGATTGGATACAGACATATAATGAAGGCTTCTATCAAGGATATATGCATTTCCTGTGTCATTCTACTCCCCCCCTTTCGTTTGGCAAAACATAACAAAAATGGGAAAATGAGAATTCTCTCTTGATTGATATGTTTGGGTCATGCATTTTCTGCCGGAAGGAAACTAGACAATTGCTTTGACACATGCTCATATTAGGCATTTGTTACCAGAAGAGGACTGATGAGTCACGATTCACCACTTTGTATTGCATTAGACAGAAAGCAAGTTTATTGTGTATTTTCTTTTTGTTCCATAGGATCATAGTAGTGGATATAAAGGCCATGGTTTTGAAAGAATTATGACTCTAGAATGCACATACAGGTAGAGCCTGCCCTCTCTGCAACATACAGAGAGGTGAATTAATGAGATTTTACCATTCCCACTCTCTTTCAGAGAATTTGGTTATCAATTCAGAAGAGGTTGATTTGGAGCATTCCCCAGGGCATCAAGTCCTTTCCTTCTGTAAAATTTGGTGTAGATCTCAAAAGACACAGAGAGAACAAGGGTACCTAATAAATGTGAGCCTCAAAGCTATGTGGAAGCCTCTAGTACCACCAGCTAAAAAAATAAAAAAATTGTCATGAGTAGAATTTTTCTTTACATGTTACATTTTGGTTGTCTATTCTCATGTTATATAAACTTCTGGAATGATATTGTGTGTGGTTGGTTAAGGCCATTTTCATAGAAGTTACCTTCTTAATTGAACATACGTTCTTGTGACTATCATTGAAGCAGCAGTGTCTATCAGTTGGAAAAGAAATTCAAATAAAATTGGTAGTGTATAAGACTATGAGTTATGTTCTTTTCCCTAGTTGTCTTATGACCGATGAATGTTTGGACCCTAGGAAGGGCAGACTTTATCTCAATAACTTCTGTGATATGTCTACCTTCAAATCATTCATGATGTACTTTTGATATCTACAGATCATTTTTTCTAAATACAAAATCGTGATTGTGGTTTTGAAAGTCAGTATGAAAACACAGAGACAAAGGGGGTCCTTGATTTTCTTTCTGCACCACCTTTGGCAACGGGAGCATTTAGTTGCCCTCCTAGAGACATGCAGGGGAAACCTGGAGTTTTTTTCTGTTTTCTTATGGATGCTTCCTTTTATCTCGATGCAGAAAGTGCACCCTTCCCCAACCTGGGAGTAATACAATCAAGTGTAGTGGACTTACAACACTCAAGGGAAACCTGGAGTTTTTTTTTGTTTTCTTATGGATGCTTCCTTTTATCTCAATGCAGAAAGCGTGCCCTTCCCCAACCTGGGAGTAATACAATCAAGTGTAGTGGGCTTACACCACTCAAGGAAGAACACTTCAGCTAAGATGCTGTGGATGGCGCTAAGATGCCGTGAAGTGGGGGTTATCTATTCCACCAAAGTTGTCCAGGACTTGCACCTGGCCCCAATCATTTGAATTAACCCACTTGCAAGGGTGAGGCAGCCCAGGGGGGAAAAACACTCAAGGAAGAACCCTTCAGCTAAGATGCTGTAGTGGGCTTACAACACTCAAGGAAGAACCCTTCAGCTAAGATGCTGTGGATGGCGCTAAGATGCCGTGAAGGGGGGTTTATCTATTCCACCAAAGTTGTCCAGGACTTGCACCTGGCCCCAATCATTTGAATTAGCCCACTTGCAAGGGTGAGGCAGCCCATTGGGGGAAAAACATGTCTCTGAGGATTTGAACTTTGGTGGGGGAATATAACCATCCCTGCTTAACCATTAAACCAAGACCCCAATGACAAAACTTGGAAAAATTGCTAAGAGTCATTTAAAAATCTGAACTTCAATTTCACATAGAATTATGATTATCACTGAAATTGCAGTAAGTTACAGAGATAAAAAATGCAAATTGTTGACAAAAGATGGATGTCGACTCTAGGGAAGGCCAACCATATCAATCCACTGTGGGTTCAGAGAACAAACAAAGATTGCAAACATTTGTTCATGTGCAAAGCTGCTTAAACTCCAGCTGCCCTAAGAGGCTGACTTCAGAATCAAGATGAACGCTGCCTGAAAGGCCAAGGTAGTATTCATAAAGCTTGCATTCTCTTATCAGAAATAGGTCTATTAGGGACGTTAAGAAGGTAAATCGGATTCATAAATCTTTGGACAATGGTATTTGTCAAAGAAGACTGCAGTCGGCATTCATCTTGATTCCGAAGTCAACCTCTTAGGGCTGCTGGAGTTTAAGCAGCTTTGCACATGAACAATGTTTGCAATCTTTGTTTGTTCTCTGAATCCAAAGTGGATTGATATGGTTGGCCTTCCCTAGAGTTGACATCCATCTTTGGACAATTGTATTTGTCAAAGAAGACTGCAAATGTCTCATATTGGCACTTTGTTCTTCTTGGAATCACTTGAGAAGATTTTGAAATCATTCCAAAGGAGCCGCATGAATGGTTCAAAAAATAGAGACCACAGAAGTGAGTCCTGGGAAATATATCTCTGAAAGACAAAATAGGAATTTACAAACACTATGGCAGTATGCTATTTTAAATGTCAGCCTGGAAAACACAGGTTCTTTGTTTTAGGAATTGCTGAATTTTTTTTGTGTAAAGGTTATTGAATATAGTTTGTATATTTATACTGTCTTATCAGAAGTCCATATTGATCTGCATGAGAACTTCTCTTATCAGTTGATGGTGACACTGTTTTATGAACTGTGTAAAATTCTCTAGCGCAGTGAATTCATTAAAATAATGTACAAACGGGAAGGTTTTAGAATTTCCTCTACTTCAAGGGAGCAGTTTCCATTATTGCTTTGTTTAAATGAATAAACGATAAAGGAAAGAACAAGTTTTCTGGAAGTGAGAACGATCTTTTTCTTTTAAAAAGATAACTTGAGATAAATAGTTCGTTCACACAACATCACAGTTGCTGGAGATAACATGACACATGCATCATAATGAAAATGGATATTCATATTTGAGATGGGAAAACAACCCCTGCAACCCATTTATGGCCTCCATATATGAATTCATTCACCAGGGCTCTCAATAAATGATCTAAAGTTGGAAATGCCATGCACGCAACTTCAGCAAAATTTGGCTTTTCATTAAATGCCAAAAGTCTTGGTATATTTTATGTAACACATTTAATTTAGTTTTCAAAGTCAAAATATTGCCTAATTAATAATAATAATCGAGGTCCAGAGAAACGTAAGCATTAACAAGAAAGGGACCAAGACTTTTTAAAATAACTTATGACAAAAAGATATTATTTCTAATGGGCTTTCACAGAATCCACAATTCTCCCATGCTTATGATATGGAAATAACCACATTCAGGGATTCAGATACCATGCTTTCAAGAATAGGATTACGGCACATGACAAAGGAATAACGGAACTCAAAACATGAAAAGGCCTTTAGCACACCAACATAGCTATCTACAAATGAGGATGCATGTTCTTTACTCTCATTGCTTTTTATAATTGATGTTCTAAGAATGCTTCCATAATTATTTGATGGTTGAGATCCCTTTTCAATTGTTTATTCGTAGTCTTTTTTTTTTTTGGAGCATTCTTTTCATTACCTATAGTTACTTTTGGATGATCGTCCAATTAGCCGTTATTGTACAATTATGGCATGAACAGAGTTTAAATATAGCATCTCACATCTCAATGATTTTTATAAGCACTTCATTTATAAAGGAATCAACCATTTTTCTTAAGGAAAAAAGTATGGATATATTCTTATTCATTTAACCTTTTCCTTTCAATTTATTCAAAACTTCCCATTCCTTTGAACAATTTATTCAAAACTTCCAATTCCTTTGAAATATTAACTTAGTAAATTTTTCTTTCGGAATATTTTTATTGTCAACCTAAATAAGAGGAAAACCACATTCTGGTAACAACACATCCAATTGAGATTTCAAGGCCTTTGCCCTGTACCAATTCTACATGACACTGGATTTGATTGTGTGTCACTTAAATCTTATTCACAAATAGTGTTGAGCTTCCTTTACATGATGTGGTATGGGAAGATGAAAACTTCCATTCTTTGGATTTTTATGATTTTTGACATACCATCAATAAACATTTTGATTTCAAAATTGTCAAAAGCTTATCTCTTGTTGATATACTTAGTCTAGTGAACATGAGTGAATATATATCATTTGTATTTTTCAATTCTGTACTTTATCCTTGTTCCTTTTTTGGTGAATTCGATTAAATTGCCTCCTAAATATCCAATAGTGGAGGTTAATCGTGATCTAACAACCCAGTTCTATTTGGGTCAGAAGAAGGTGCTCGATCTTGATCACTCACCCATAGTGTTATATTTGTTAGAATAATAGGTGTGCTTGTTTTCACCATAGACAATATAGCAATATTGTCACCCAACCATAGGCACAAAGGCCACCCCGAGCACCTTAACCTCGACTGACAGAATAATTCCGGAAGCAAACCCTAGAACCAATAACCAACCAAGGTAGCGTACCTCTCTCTCAAGGCTAGTGTACCAAACATAAATTCCAAACCATAACCAAGCAGAAAGTCCAACCATAACCGGGCAGAAAGTCCAACCATAACCAAAGACCAAGTCACCACTGCAGCTTTCCACTAGTCATGCACACCACTAGTCGTTATGCAGTTGTGAGTGTGTGTGTACAAATGAGCTCTAGCGCCCTCTATTAATACTGCTCTAACTCACCTAACTGGGCCGACTTCTCTTCCTGAAGGCTAATAATTCAATATTAATTATTCTCTTGAGTCGACTGGTCTTCTATGGTTGTTATCCAACGTTTTAGGGTTTCTCTTGCTTCCCGGAATATTCTAGTCTCATCAAAGGTTACACGTAGAGGTTAATACCTCCTGCAGCTACCGTAATATCAACACTCCCTCCTAGCTAAGGAGATATTAAATGCAATGGTTTTGATCATAAACAAACCATTCAACCGGTAGCATCATCATAGCCACACAAACTATCTCATGATCAAATCACGAGCACCATCATCACTATCCAACTGGATAGTCTCCATGGCAATCAAAAAAATGGCATCCAATAGAACACAACTATGTCTATTCATAGTAGTATACAACTACTATTCAGTGGTAGGCGACTACTCCTAGTAGCACATAGCTACTAACCAATGATATACAATCACTACCAGTGGAACACATCCACTACAGTAGCATATAACTATTGTACAAAGATATACAATGTTCACAACAATCATATCATCTGGTATCAACCTCCATAAACAATATCATGATATGAAATGAGTCATCTGGGCCATTCTTCCACTCACATCTGTGAGATCTAGAAGAGCACATGCCCTAAGAAAGCAAAACATCAGCCATGGGCTATCTGGACTATTCTTCCCAAGCATAGAAGATTAATTGTCCCTGATTTATGATCCTAGACCATTCACTTAACTAGGCCATTCCTCCGACACTAATCACAGTGCAACCTGGAGAGAATGAGTCTGCCCTAGGGAATGCCTGTCCCTGATTGTTGAACCTGGACCATTCACCTGATTGAGCCATTCTTCCGACACTAATCACAGTGCAACCTGGAGAGAATGAGTCTGCCCTAGGGAATGACTGTCCGGATCATTTCCTATTGGAAATCACTGTTCTGCACCAACCTCCTATAAAATACCATTCTTCGAAACTTCTCACAACTATGAAATTTGAAAGAATGATAGCATGAAGAGGCAGACCATTCTGCTTGACCACTACTCAGAGTGATTGCCAAGAAGAGTGACTGTCCTAGACCATTCCCCCACACTAACACAAGGGGAATAACTGTCTATGGTACATCAACAATCTATCAGACCATTTTCATTATGAAAGTGACTGTCCGATTTGGACCATTTTCCGAATTGGAAAATGCCTATTCGTCAGAAATCTTGGGCCACTTTCCGGATTGTAGGTGATTGCCCAACCTAGACCATTTTTCGAATTGGAAAATGATTGCCCATAAATCAATAACATATCAGTGCTCTCTCCCAACCTAGGAGTAATCACTTCCTTTTCCAATAAGGAAGCCATCTCCACGAGTTTAGCTTGTCCCTTAAGTACGCAAAATTTTAATCTTGGACAAAGGTTTTACCAAAATATCTGCTATCTGCTCATTTGTGGAGATATACTAGAGAACCACTTCTCCCCTCTGGACTCTATCACGAAGAAAATAATACTTGATCCCAATGTGCTTCGACCTGTCATGGAACACCAGGTTTTTTGGAAGCTTCACACAACTCTGATTATCACAATATATCACGGTCGGATCCAACACCTGATCAAATAGTCCAGAAACCGGCTTATGGAGCCACACTGCTTTCGTACAAGCATAACAAGCTGTAATATATTCTACTTCTGCAATGTTGAGTGCAACAGACTTCTGTTTCCTGCTAGCTCATGATATCATGGCAAATCTTGAACTAAAACATGTCCAAGAAGTACTTCTTATGTTATTTGCACTCCCTGCCCAATTTGAATCGATAAATCCATGCAGCTATATATCATAACGCAAACGTCCCATGAAGACATTTCAAGGCATGCTTTGCGCTTATTCAATTCTTATGGCTAGGTTCCATCTGGAACTTGCTCAACATGTTTTACAACAAAGCAAATGTCCGGCCTAGTATTCATCGAATACATCAAGAAGCTAATCAGTTTTCGGTACAGGGATGAGTCTACTAGATCAGAGTCTGTCATTATGGGAGTTTTCCATGGATTTGCAATCCATCATCCCGCACTTCTGATGAACCATTTCAATACACTTCCTCTGTCATAGGAAGTTTTCATCACACTTCTACTGCACATGAGAGGCTCTGCACCAGGTTGTTTGAATCCATACAAGGTCTTCTTCTATCTACATACATGGTTCTCTTTCTGGTATACCTCAAAACCTTGAGGTTGTTCCACATATGCTTCTTCTTCAATTACTTTGTTGAGAAGAACAATATTTACATTCCTTTGATGTAAACTCCAACCCATGGATACTGTAAGAAATATAATAACTTAGCTAGAGGCTGTTAATTTTGAGCTATTATTAGGTTTCTTTTCAATTTACTAGATAACCATAACATAGGTAGGATCACTGAGAGAAACACAATCACATGATACAACATTTATCCTTGGAAACCCTCATGGGGGAGAAAACCCAACAAAAATTTCTTAATATAGATAGCCAATACAATGCCAAAACAATAAACCAAAACACTAGAGAATATCCAACACTGAGCAATGTGCCTCTCTCTTCCTTCTTCTCCCAACTGCAACTTTCCAAACTTGCACACTTTTTGAGTGGAATGAGTGAGTGAACAAATGAGGCGCTAGCCTCCTTTATTTATACCAGTTGGTAGGCGCTGGAAAGGTGTCTCTTCACTGGGCAGTGCCGATTTCTCTTCTTAGTGGTTAAAACCACTTTAATTAGGCCTGGGGGACGACTTCTTATTTAGCATAATACAATTAGGGTTTGACTAATCCACAAAAGGGGATTTGGTCATTTACAATGTCCGACATGATCAATCCACAAAAGGGGATTTGGTCATTTACAATGTCCGACATGATCAATCCACAAAAGGGGATTGATCTAA
>JZKD02S2081148.1:425470-441977 GCA_000966675.3 Picea glauca
AACCAACCCTAGTTTCTTGGAATGAATAGTGAACATACAAATAACCATAAAAAACAACATGAATTCAAAAGTAGATTTGTGAAACTAGAGGTGTATTTATAATATTAAAAATAACCATAAGAAATAACATGAATTCAAAAGTAGATTTGTGAAACTAGAGGTGTATTTAGAATATTAAAAGTCTTTTTATACAAACAAACGTGGTGTTTATCCAATAAAATTAATTGCATGGTTACTTTTCATGAATTTTGTTGGCCTCAACAATTTCATGTTCGTATTTGGTTTTAGAGACAAGAAACCCTCATTTTGATCCTATGCTTTAAGTACACAATTATTATTATTATTTTTTACCTTAGTTAGAAACCCTCTTCTAACTTTAACATGATCCTATGCTTTAAGTACACAATTTTTTTTTTACTTCAGTTAGAAACCCTCTTCTCACTTTAACACTCGATACTCGATTAGAATATTTTTTTCTCTTTATACTTAAATAGAAATATGTCAATGAAAGAGGGCGTGACCTACTTTTGAAATGCTTGTTGCATACCTATGTCATTACAAAAAGGAACTGATCAAGAAATGTAATTTATAGTAGCCAAAAGCCATGTTGGAAAGGCCAACTTGAATGACCACGACCCATACGACATATTTTCACCGCGAGAAATATGATTTTCGCTAGGTTATTCTGCGACGAGGCAGTCACATTCTAGAACTTCCTTTTAGCAACGATTTGTTGTCCACAGATGTATCATGAAAACCTTAACTCTCAAAGGAAACCCATAAAAAACTATTTAGTAAGAAAAAATAAGGGTTTTAAAGAGAATCGAGTCAAGGACTTGGGTAGTGGGAGAGATTGAGGATTTTATTCTACAATGTAGGTAGATAATAAAGAACAAAATTATTGTTGTATAGGAAGATAATGAGTACCCAACCCAAATTATGATCACAAATCATACTTAATACAATCATATTAAAAATTTCATAGAAATTTAATGAGAGACATGAATCACAAAAGAAAATGTTGATTAAACTAACTAGTAAAAAACTCTTATGGAAATAATATTTGCAAGATCGAGGTGAGAGAACTGGAAACAACAATAGATCTACAGAGACTAAATAAAGGGTGAAATATTTCTTACCAAAAGGCAGAAGACCAACAATTTCAATGTTTCCTACCATGAATAGAAAGACATGAAATAATGAGTTGTATGGCATGATGGAGGGATACCTTGAAATGTCCACCCACAATCACCAAATTTCTGACAACAAGGAAACCGTTTTTTGGAAAGATATGCGATTACTGTGGAATGCCTCATGCATTAGTACTGCTAATGCTCTATTTCTTTGATCGACTATAAACTTTGAGCCCCAAAACCTCCTCCATTAATGCCACCATTGGACATTGCTTTGTCTCTCTAAGATGTTGTTCCCAATAGTCACATATAATATCTTGCTACCTTCCATAAATTGTGTGAGAGTCCTCCATCCTCCACTGATAAATGTGTTTTAGGGAAAAGGCGGTGTGAGAAGGGCAATGACACTATCGATCAACATCATGTTCGTTGTAAGCATCACTAGGCTTCTCGTTTACCTGCAAATGACAACAAACCACTTACTTGTTTGGACCGGTTAACGTAGATGCCAACCAAATCAATTACTTGTTTAGAAGGATTAATGCGAGAAGCAAGACTTGTCACCGTATGCATTTACTTCATGGAAAATATTACAGTGGTCCATAAAAATCACAAGGTACAATTTTTTTTTCATATTTTTTTCTTCATTTATCAAAAGTAAAAATAATGTAACTAAAACTTTTGATTCAATAAAAAACAAAACAAATTTTAATAAAAAATTGAATGTAAATACAAATTTTAAACCACAAGAGTTCACCTTTTAGACCTTGACATGTCTTTACATTGCAAAGGTGCTTAAGAAAAGTACACGACCTCTCTATTAAAGCCTTCATAATGATTAGTATAGGATATTGGTTTTATGGAAATACAAGAGACAATGTTTTTTTAACCTTATAATAAAACAATATACTATTTATATTTAGCTAAAAATTCATCATACTATTTATACTTAGCTAAAAATTCATCTTCCTCAAAGTAGAAGTCTACTTTTTTATATATCATAGTGGATTATGATACCAAATTTTATTTTTACACAACGATGATATTGCTCTTGGTAAATTTGAACATGCTACTAAGCTGATAGCCCTAAGTAACAAAGACTTTTCTTTCTTTGAAAATATTAAAAAAAAAAAGGGACTAAAATGAAAATGTATCTCATCGAATTTCAAACCTTATTCGACACCATGGTTGATCTAACCGCATGACTTTTTTTCCAATTGAAAGCGCCGAAAGTTTCACTTCCTCGGGGTTGAAGTCACAGGAGTGTTAGAGACACTTTGTTCGGAAATAAGAAGGGTGTTTTCAATCAATTATTCGGAGATTTGGTTCCACCCGGGAGGAAATATCTGGTACTGTAATTATTCAGTGCTAGAAGTCTTTTTGTGCTTGCATATAATTATAGTTTTTATTTTGAATTTTGAAAATTAAATTGAATCCTAAATGATTACTTAGGTTTACTTAGTAAGGTTAACCTTCAAATTTATTTGAACTCAAATCTCATTACGGTGGCAATTCAGTCTGATGGATGTGAAACAGTACTGATTTTGGCCCGTTTGTTACTTAGATCCACATTCTTAGATCATCCCATATAGAATGGATTCTAGTGAAGGTGAGAATTCAGAAAATCATACAAGAAATGTGAACAGAACAGGGAAAACATTAAATTTCTGGTTAGGGGCTTCATTGGTTCTATTGATTGCTTTAATTATTGGGGTTGCTGTTAAAGACTTGTACAGTATTCCATTGCTGAAATTGGTTATTTGGGTTTTTTCGCCGAGGCGGATTTTATCTGATATTGTTTACAGGGTTTTAGGGTTTAGAGGTATAGGGTTTTTGGAAAATATTGAACCAAGTTTAGGGCAGGGGTTTCCATACTGGGTGTTGTGGATGGCCCCTTTTCTGTCTGGAGGTGGGTATAGTTCCGAAGCCTGGTCATATGTGGCCGCATTGGAGGCAACTAAGAGTGTACCCAGGATAAGGATATTACAACATGGGGATTTGGAAAGCTTGCAATTCTGGACTGGTTTGCCTGATGATATGAAGGCCCTTGCAATTAAATTATATGGAGGGGATGTTCCACTCGATCAAACTGTTGTGATCTGCCACAGTGAGCCTGGTGCTTGGTATCCTCCACTGTTTGAGACAACCCCCTGCCCTCCTTCTGGTTATAGTGAGCCTCTCTATGTGATCGGTCGAACTATGTTTGAAACAGATAGAGTCAATGCTGAGCATGTAAAGCGGTGTAACAACATGGATTCGGTTTGGGTGCCCACTGATTTTCACGTTCAAACATTCATTAAAAGTGGAGTTGTTCCATCCAAAGTTGTGAAGATGGTTCAATCTGTGGATGTCGATTTCTTCAATCCTAAGAGATGGAAGACATTGCCATTGCCTGCAGATGGGCGTTTGTTCGGTCCCAAGCTTTCAGAAGAGGTCAAGGTCTTACCTGAAGGTGCTTTTGTTCTCTTGAGCATTTTCAAGTGGGAATGGCGTAAGGGCTGGGATGTTTTACTTAAAGCATACTTGCAGGAATTCTCTGCAGAGGATAATGTCATTCTATATCTTTTGACAAATCCTTATCACACTGACAGGAACTTTGATGACAAGCTCACAGACTTTGTAAAGAATTCAGGCATACAGGAACCTTCTCAGGGTTGGCCAGCAGTTCATTTAAGTGATGCACATATACCTCAGTATGATCTTCCTAGACTTTACAAATCAGCTTCTGCATTCGTGCTGCCATCCAGAGGAGAAGGATGGGGCCGACCTCATGTTGAGGCAATGGCTATGTCTTTGCCTGTCATAGCGACGAATTGGTCAGGCCCAACAGAATACTTGACAGATAAGAATAGTTATCCATTGCCTTTGGCTGGAATGAGTGAAGTCAAGGAGGGGCCTTTTCAGGGGCATTTATGGGCTGAGCCTTCTTCTCACCATCTCAGGCTTTTAATGCGCCATGTTTTCTCTAATCCCATTGAAGCGAAGTCAAAGGGCATTCAGGCTAGGCTGGATATGGTGACCCAGTATTCACCTGTTGTTGTTGCAAAGCAAGTGTTTAAACAACTTTTGCAGATAAAGCAAAGTGGATTGGATACAGACATATAATGAAGGCTTCTATCAAGGATATATGCATTTCCTGTGTCATTCTACTCCCCCCCTTTCGTTTGGCAAAACATAACAAAAATGGGAAAATGAGAATTCTCTCTTGATTGATATGTTTGGGTCATGCATTTTCTGCCGGAAGGAAACTAGACAATTGCTTTGACACATGCTCATATTAGGCATTTGTTACCAGAAGAGGACTGATGAGTCACGATTCACCACTTTGTATTGCATTAGACAGAAAGCAAGTTTATTGTGTATTTTCTTTTTGTTCCATAGGATCATAGTAGTGGATATAAAGGCCATGGTTTTGAAAGAATTATGACTCTAGAATGCACATACAGGTAGAGCCTGCCCTCTCTGCAACATACAGAGAGGTGAATTAATGAGATTTTACCATTCCCACTCTCTTTCAGAGAATTTGGTTATCAATTCAGAAGAGGTTGATTTGGAGCATTCCCCAGGGCATCAAGTCCTTTCCTTCTGTAAAATTTGGTGTAGATCTCAAAAGACACAGAGAGAACAAGGGTACCTAATAAATGTGAGCCTCAAAGCTATGTGGAAGCCTCTAGTACCACCAGCTAAAAAAATAAAAAAATTGTCATGAGTAGAATTTTTCTTTACATGTTACATTTTGGTTGTCTATTCTCATGTTATATAAACTTCTGGAATGATATTGTGTGTGGTTGGTTAAGGCCATTTTCATAGAAGTTACCTTCTTAATTGAACATACGTTCTTGTGACTATCATTGAAGCAGCAGTGTCTATCAGTTGGAAAAGAAATTCAAATAAAATTGGTAGTGTATAAGACTATGAGTTATGTTCTTTTCCCTAGTTGTCTTATGACCGATGAATGTTTGGACCCTAGGAAGGGCAGACTTTATCTCAATAACTTCTGTGATATGTCTACCTTCAAATCATTCATGATGTACTTTTGATATCTACAGATCATTTTTTCTAAATACAAAATCGTGATTGTGGTTTTGAAAGTCAGTATGAAAACACAGAGACAAAGGGGGTCCTTGATTTTCTTTCTGCACCACCTTTGGCAACGGGAGCATTTAGTTGCCCTCCTAGAGACATGCAGGGGAAACCTGGAGTTTTTTTCTGTTTTCTTATGGATGCTTCCTTTTATCTCGATGCAGAAAGTGCACCCTTCCCCAACCTGGGAGTAATACAATCAAGTGTAGTGGACTTACAACACTCAAGGGAAACCTGGAGTTTTTTTTTGTTTTCTTATGGATGCTTCCTTTTATCTCAATGCAGAAAGCGTGCCCTTCCCCAACCTGGGAGTAATACAATCAAGTGTAGTGGGCTTACACCACTCAAGGAAGAACACTTCAGCTAAGATGCTGTGGATGGCGCTAAGATGCCGTGAAGTGGGGGTTATCTATTCCACCAAAGTTGTCCAGGACTTGCACCTGGCCCCAATCATTTGAATTAACCCACTTGCAAGGGTGAGGCAGCCCAGGGGGGAAAAACACTCAAGGAAGAACCCTTCAGCTAAGATGCTGTAGTGGGCTTACAACACTCAAGGAAGAACCCTTCAGCTAAGATGCTGTGGATGGCGCTAAGATGCCGTGAAGGGGGGTTTATCTATTCCACCAAAGTTGTCCAGGACTTGCACCTGGCCCCAATCATTTGAATTAGCCCACTTGCAAGGGTGAGGCAGCCCATTGGGGGAAAAACATGTCTCTGAGGATTTGAACTTTGGTGGGGGAATATAACCATCCCTGCTTAACCATTAAACCAAGACCCCAATGACAAAACTTGGAAAAATTGCTAAGAGTCATTTAAAAATCTGAACTTCAATTTCACATAGAATTATGATTATCACTGAAATTGCAGTAAGTTACAGAGATAAAAAATGCAAATTGTTGACAAAAGATGGATGTCGACTCTAGGGAAGGCCAACCATATCAATCCACTGTGGGTTCAGAGAACAAACAAAGATTGCAAACATTTGTTCATGTGCAAAGCTGCTTAAACTCCAGCTGCCCTAAGAGGCTGACTTCAGAATCAAGATGAACGCTGCCTGAAAGGCCAAGGTAGTATTCATAAAGCTTGCATTCTCTTATCAGAAATAGGTCTATTAGGGACGTTAAGAAGGTAAATCGGATTCATAAATCTTTGGACAATGGTATTTGTCAAAGAAGACTGCAGTCGGCATTCATCTTGATTCCGAAGTCAACCTCTTAGGGCTGCTGGAGTTTAAGCAGCTTTGCACATGAACAATGTTTGCAATCTTTGTTTGTTCTCTGAATCCAAAGTGGATTGATATGGTTGGCCTTCCCTAGAGTTGACATCCATCTTTGGACAATTGTATTTGTCAAAGAAGACTGCAAATGTCTCATATTGGCACTTTGTTCTTCTTGGAATCACTTGAGAAGATTTTGAAATCATTCCAAAGGAGCCGCATGAATGGTTCAAAAAATAGAGACCACAGAAGTGAGTCCTGGGAAATATATCTCTGAAAGACAAAATAGGAATTTACAAACACTATGGCAGTATGCTATTTTAAATGTCAGCCTGGAAAACACAGGTTCTTTGTTTTAGGAATTGCTGAATTTTTTTTGTGTAAAGGTTATTGAATATAGTTTGTATATTTATACTGTCTTATCAGAAGTCCATATTGATCTGCATGAGAACTTCTCTTATCAGTTGATGGTGACACTGTTTTATGAACTGTGTAAAATTCTCTAGCGCAGTGAATTCATTAAAATAATGTACAAACGGGAAGGTTTTAGAATTTCCTCTACTTCAAGGGAGCAGTTTCCATTATTGCTTTGTTTAAATGAATAAACGATAAAGGAAAGAACAAGTTTTCTGGAAGTGAGAACGATCTTTTTCTTTTAAAAAGATAACTTGAGATAAATAGTTCGTTCACACAACATCACAGTTGCTGGAGATAACATGACACATGCATCATAATGAAAATGGATATTCATATTTGAGATGGGAAAACAACCCCTGCAACCCATTTATGGCCTCCATATATGAATTCATTCACCAGGGCTCTCAATAAATGATCTAAAGTTGGAAATGCCATGCACGCAACTTCAGCAAAATTTGGCTTTTCATTAAATGCCAAAAGTCTTGGTATATTTTATGTAACACATTTAATTTAGTTTTCAAAGTCAAAATATTGCCTAATTAATAATAATAATCGAGGTCCAGAGAAACGTAAGCATTAACAAGAAAGGGACCAAGACTTTTTAAAATAACTTATGACAAAAAGATATTATTTCTAATGGGCTTTCACAGAATCCACAATTCTCCCATGCTTATGATATGGAAATAACCACATTCAGGGATTCAGATACCATGCTTTCAAGAATAGGATTACGGCACATGACAAAGGAATAACGGAACTCAAAACATGAAAAGGCCTTTAGCACACCAACATAGCTATCTACAAATGAGGATGCATGTTCTTTACTCTCATTGCTTTTTATAATTGATGTTCTAAGAATGCTTCCATAATTATTTGATGGTTGAGATCCCTTTTCAATTGTTTATTCGTAGTCTTTTTTTTTTTTGGAGCATTCTTTTCATTACCTATAGTTACTTTTGGATGATCGTCCAATTAGCCGTTATTGTACAATTATGGCATGAACAGAGTTTAAATATAGCATCTCACATCTCAATGATTTTTATAAGCACTTCATTTATAAAGGAATCAACCATTTTTCTTAAGGAAAAAAGTATGGATATATTCTTATTCATTTAACCTTTTCCTTTCAATTTATTCAAAACTTCCCATTCCTTTGAACAATTTATTCAAAACTTCCAATTCCTTTGAAATATTAACTTAGTAAATTTTTCTTTCGGAATATTTTTATTGTCAACCTAAATAAGAGGAAAACCACATTCTGGTAACAACACATCCAATTGAGATTTCAAGGCCTTTGCCCTGTACCAATTCTACATGACACTGGATTTGATTGTGTGTCACTTAAATCTTATTCACAAATAGTGTTGAGCTTCCTTTACATGATGTGGTATGGGAAGATGAAAACTTCCATTCTTTGGATTTTTATGATTTTTGACATACCATCAATAAACATTTTGATTTCAAAATTGTCAAAAGCTTATCTCTTGTTGATATACTTAGTCTAGTGAACATGAGTGAATATATATCATTTGTATTTTTCAATTCTGTACTTTATCCTTGTTCCTTTTTTGGTGAATTCGATTAAATTGCCTCCTAAATATCCAATAGTGGAGGTTAATCGTGATCTAACAACCCAGTTCTATTTGGGTCAGAAGAAGGTGCTCGATCTTGATCACTCACCCATAGTGTTATATTTGTTAGAATAATAGGTGTGCTTGTTTTCACCATAGACAATATAGCAATATTGTCACCCAACCATAGGCACAAAGGCCACCCCGAGCACCTTAACCTCGACTGACAGAATAATTCCGGAAGCAAACCCTAGAACCAATAACCAACCAAGGTAGCGTACCTCTCTCTCAAGGCTAGTGTACCAAACATAAATTCCAAACCATAACCAAGCAGAAAGTCCAACCATAACCGGGCAGAAAGTCCAACCATAACCAAAGACCAAGTCACCACTGCAGCTTTCCACTAGTCATGCACACCACTAGTCGTTATGCAGTTGTGAGTGTGTGTGTACAAATGAGCTCTAGCGCCCTCTATTAATACTGCTCTAACTCACCTAACTGGGCCGACTTCTCTTCCTGAAGGCTAATAATTCAATATTAATTATTCTCTTGAGTCGACTGGTCTTCTATGGTTGTTATCCAACGTTTTAGGGTTTCTCTTGCTTCCCGGAATATTCTAGTCTCATCAAAGGTTACACGTAGAGGTTAATACCTCCTGCAGCTACCGTAATATCAACACTCCCTCCTAGCTAAGGAGATATTAAATGCAATGGTTTTGATCATAAACAAACCATTCAACCGGTAGCATCATCATAGCCACACAAACTATCTCATGATCAAATCACGAGCACCATCATCACTATCCAACTGGATAGTCTCCATGGCAATCAAAAAAATGGCATCCAATAGAACACAACTATGTCTATTCATAGTAGTATACAACTACTATTCAGTGGTAGGCGACTACTCCTAGTAGCACATAGCTACTAACCAATGATATACAATCACTACCAGTGGAACACATCCACTACAGTAGCATATAACTATTGTACAAAGATATACAATGTTCACAACAATCATATCATCTGGTATCAACCTCCATAAACAATATCATGATATGAAATGAGTCATCTGGGCCATTCTTCCACTCACATCTGTGAGATCTAGAAGAGCACATGCCCTAAGAAAGCAAAACATCAGCCATGGGCTATCTGGACTATTCTTCCCAAGCATAGAAGATTAATTGTCCCTGATTTATGATCCTAGACCATTCACTTAACTAGGCCATTCCTCCGACACTAATCACAGTGCAACCTGGAGAGAATGAGTCTGCCCTAGGGAATGCCTGTCCCTGATTGTTGAACCTGGACCATTCACCTGATTGAGCCATTCTTCCGACACTAATCACAGTGCAACCTGGAGAGAATGAGTCTGCCCTAGGGAATGACTGTCCGGATCATTTCCTATTGGAAATCACTGTTCTGCACCAACCTCCTATAAAATACCATTCTTCGAAACTTCTCACAACTATGAAATTTGAAAGAATGATAGCATGAAGAGGCAGACCATTCTGCTTGACCACTACTCAGAGTGATTGCCAAGAAGAGTGACTGTCCTAGACCATTCCCCCACACTAACACAAGGGGAATAACTGTCTATGGTACATCAACAATCTATCAGACCATTTTCATTATGAAAGTGACTGTCCGATTTGGACCATTTTCCGAATTGGAAAATGCCTATTCGTCAGAAATCTTGGGCCACTTTCCGGATTGTAGGTGATTGCCCAACCTAGACCATTTTTCGAATTGGAAAATGATTGCCCATAAATCAATAACATATCAGTGCTCTCTCCCAACCTAGGAGTAATCACTTCCTTTTCCAATAAGGAAGCCATCTCCACGAGTTTAGCTTGTCCCTTAAGTACGCAAAATTTTAATCTTGGACAAAGGTTTTACCAAAATATCTGCTATCTGCTCATTTGTGGAGATATACTAGAGAACCACTTCTCCCCTCTGGACTCTATCACGAAGAAAATAATACTTGATCCCAATGTGCTTCGACCTGTCATGGAACACCAGGTTTTTTGGAAGCTTCACACAACTCTGATTATCACAATATATCACGGTCGGATCCAACACCTGATCAAATAGTCCAGAAACCGGCTTATGGAGCCACACTGCTTTCGTACAAGCATAACAAGCTGTAATATATTCTACTTCTGCAATGTTGAGTGCAACAGACTTCTGTTTCCTGCTAGCTCATGATATCATGGCAAATCTTGAACTAAAACATGTCCAAGAAGTACTTCTTATGTTATTTGCACTCCCTGCCCAATTTGAATCGATAAATCCATGCAGCTATATATCATAACGCAAACGTCCCATGAAGACATTTCAAGGCATGCTTTGCGCTTATTCAATTCTTATGGCTAGGTTCCATCTGGAACTTGCTCAACATGTTTTACAACAAAGCAAATGTCCGGCCTAGTATTCATCGAATACATCAAGAAGCTAATCAGTTTTCGGTACAGGGATGAGTCTACTAGATCAGAGTCTGTCATTATGGGAGTTTTCCATGGATTTGCAATCCATCATCCCGCACTTCTGATGAACCATTTCAATACACTTCCTCTGTCATAGGAAGTTTTCATCACACTTCTACTGCACATGAGAGGCTCTGCACCAGGTTGTTTGAATCCATACAAGGTCTTCTTCTATCTACATACATGGTTCTCTTTCTGGTATACCTCAAAACCTTGAGGTTGTTCCACATATGCTTCTTCTTCAATTACTTTGTTGAGAAGAACAATATTTACATTCCTTTGATGTAAACTCCAACCCATGGATACTGTAAGAAATATAATAACTTAGCTAGAGGCTGTTAATTTTGAGCTATTATTAGGTTTCTTTTCAATTTACTAGATAACCATAACATAGGTAGGATCACTGAGAGAAACACAATCACATGATACAACATTTATCCTTGGAAACCCTCATGGGGGAGAAAACCCAACAAAAATTTCTTAATATAGATAGCCAATACAATGCCAAAACAATAAACCAAAACACTAGAGAATATCCAACACTGAGCAATGTGCCTCTCTCTTCCTTCTTCTCCCAACTGCAACTTTCCAAACTTGCACACTTTTTGAGTGGAATGAGTGAGTGAACAAATGAGGCGCTAGCCTCCTTTATTTATACCAGTTGGTAGGCGCTGGAAAGGTGTCTCTTCACTGGGCAGTGCCGATTTCTCTTCTTAGTGGTTAAAACCACTTTAATTAGGCCTGGGGGACGACTTCTTATTTAGCATAATACAATTAGGGTTTGACTAATCCACAAAAGGGGATTTGGTCATTTACAATGTCCGACATGATCAATCCACAAAAGGGGATTTGGTCATTTACAATGTCCGACATGATCAATCCACAAAAGGGGATTGATCTAATGACTCAATAATAAATATAATGCTCTTTGCAGTTAGAATATTTCAACACTCCCCCTTAACAAGAAGGGTATTCAACAACATCATCATGAGAGAGAGAGGGCAACAACATCAACACTGATTGGCATATCTATAAATCATTGAAAGTTTTTTTTATCATCAATATCATCATCCACAATAAGGAGCTGGAATGGCATCATCATCATCTGCATCAACATGGATTAGTATATAACACTAAGACATCATCATCATTAATAACAACAGGAGGCTGATACAACATCAACAACAACAACATCATAACACAAAGGCTCGAGCATCATCAACATCAACACTAAACTGAAAATCTTCAGCACGAAGCTGGCATCACATCAACATCAACACGAAGTTGGAAATCTTCAACACAAGGCTGGCATCACATCAACATCAACACAAAGCTGGAAATATTCAGCACAAGGCTGGCATCACATCAACATCAACACGAAGCTGAAATTTTCAGCACAAGGCTGGCATCACATCAACATCAACACAAAGCTAGAAATCTTCAGCACAAGGCCGACATCAACACTACTCCCCCTTTCGAGGGAGGTCCTTTCGGACTATACCAAGTTTGTCTCGAAAGTTCTCAAACTTTCACGAGATAGAGGCTTGGTCAACACATCTCCAACCTGCTCATCCATGCCAACATAATGGAGCTTTATAGCTCCTCTCTACACCATATCACGAATGAAGTGATACCGGATATCTATGTGCTTCGACTCATCATGGAACACATCATCTTTATACAACTTTGGTTATCACATAAGATCATGATGGCTTCCATCTCCAGATCAAATAGATTTGTCAACAACATCCAAAGCCACATGGCTTCACAACTGGCGGAACATGCTACAATATATTCCGCTTCTGCCATGCTAAGAGCAATACTGGATTGTTCCCTACTCTGCCACGAAGTCATGGCTAGAACCAGACTGAAACATCTTGAAGTGCTCTTTCTATCATAAACACTTCCAGCTCAATCTGAATCAGTATATCCATACAATATGAAGTCATGATCTCTAGTATAACAGAGACCAAAATCCAACGTACCCTTAAGGTATCTCATCACATGTTTTGCAACAACAAGGTGAACACGTCTGGGTTCTACCAGATACCGACTCAAGGAAAAACATATATCTGGCCTGGTATTCGTCATATACATCACCGAATCAATAATCTGTCTGTACAGAGTAATTCTGACGAGGTATTTACCAAGAGCTTCCACTTCGTTTCCATGGGTGTGTACATGGATTTACATTTCAACATGTCAAACTTCTTCATTATTTCAACTGCATACTTCCCTTGGTTAAGGAAGATCTTCTCTGGGCTTTGCTAAACTTCAAGACCTAAGAAATAATGCAATAGGTCTTTCATCAAACTCTGTAGAGAGCTTCTTCTGCAATCTGTGATGAGATTTTCTTCATCTTGTGAAGAATACATCATCTACATATAGTAGCAACATTACTGGCTCATCATTCATAACACTAGGTAAAGGTTAGAATCAACTTTACTCTTGGTAAAACCCAATCTCGTTAGGAGATTGTCAATTATGCCATATCAAGCTCTAGGAACTTGCTTCAATCTGTACAGAGCCTTCTTCAACCTGCAGACCTGATTCTTTCCGTTTTCAACTTCAAATCAAATTTTCATATTACTTTGTATCAATCTGGTACACTTTCTCAACTGCAACTCAATATGCACAATCATGTGCTATCTCTATGTGCTCTCTGCAAAGCACTATCTGTCTCTTTGCCTGAGAGTATTCCCTTTTCTCTTTCTACAATTGTTCCTTCTGCAACTGGGACTCTTGCACCTGCAACTACTCTGAAACTGAGAATGGTTGCTCCATTTTCACTGTGACTGCTGAAATCTGAGAGTAATTCCTCTACTCCATCATGGCAACAACTTCATCTAAAACTGAGAGTGGCTCAATAATTGATACTGAAGGTAGTTCTTCTTCTTTCATGGAGATAACTCTTATCTTTTATTGTAGTCATGTCTCCATGACCCAACTAATGTACTGCACCAATTTCCACTCAATTTTAAATATGGGGATTGCTCCCCCTGCATCTCATACTATACATGAATCATGGTTGTTCTGGTTGTCTTCATGAATACTGGCACTATTTCTTCAATTGCTGGATAAGTGTCTCATCATAGTCTTCTCCCTCTTACTAGGAGAATCCTTTGGACACACATCAAGCTTTGTACATCTGCAACATGATTGATTTGTTAGATCAATCTTGGAAGTCAATACCGACTTCTCGTCTAGTCTCATGGGAAAATCCATATCCTAGTCTTTCTGACTGGCTTCCTTCTCTGTCACTGAAATAAGATAATCTTCCCAGGAGATTTCATATCTCCTAGAAGTTTCTAAAGCTACGATCTAGTCTTCTCATGGCATCTGTCTCCCAGTCCTGGAAGTTGTCTCTTCATTTGATCTTTTCTGAGATCAGACTTACTCTTGATTTCTTCTGAGTCTACAAGGACTTCATCATCTCTTACATGGTATAATTGGTGTTGAATACCAAGTCTAAATATGAAAAGCTGAGTCAAACTTCAAGTGAATTCTGCTTCCTGTCAAGGTGGCTTCACTACCTAAGTCTACTGTGAGTTCTTGTTCTAATGTTCGGTCATATTTGGAGCCTTCTTCTTCTTACAATTAATCTCCATATGAGATACTCTGGATCTCGAAAATAGCTTCTTCTTCATCTTCTTTGGTACATGAATGTACATGGTCATGTACATAGTCTTTTTCATGTCTCATCTAATCTGCTGCCTTCTACAACCTTTGCTATAGCTTCCTCAGGGTTATCTCCTGTGACTTGAAACAAGGTCAACAAAACAACAAGCAAGAATAATACTCCTTTGACAATAATAAAACAATAGCACAAATAATCGTCATAGTAGCTCTTTTAGATCTATCACTTGTGACCTGTCTTAAGCAAAGATCAAAAGTAAGAAATACAATACGAAATGAGATCAACACTCTTCTAGTGTTGTGATCAAACATTCCTCCATGGTAACTTGGGACCAAAACAAGAAGTTTCTCCTGGAGGAGATGTTAGTTATATGATTACAATAAGCATTTATCTCAATATGCTCACATGATACCAAGTATGCTATCTTCAATTATGAGGTAGCTATCAAACTTGGCATGTGCAAGTTTGAATCTTATCAACTTAATCAATCAAACCTGGAACCTGAAGTCTTTGTCCTCAAGAATATGTGTTGTTTCTTTTCTTCCAAGTTTCCTTCACTCAAGATGACAAGTGATTTCTTCAAACTATCCTATGTACTAAGACAATATGCTATTTTGACAGAAATCTAAGTTAGAGAATAAACTCTATGATCTCAACTTTAATCAATCTAATACCTTGACTTTAATTTTGATCAAAGGTAAGTATGATGGTCATAGCTTCAAGATGCAACCTAGATCAAAACTTAAAGGATCTAGCAAATTAAGAGACTTCCAAGACTTCAGTGTTGGTCGAACAAACACCTATCATTGGAAACTCTCTTTACTCAACAACATGTCCAACAACAACATGAGTTCTAGTGTAAAATGGTGCATGATATGATGAGTATGTTTCAACAAATCATCACCCATCAACAATATGTTAATGTTTATGCCATTATTATAGTTCTTTGCATTTCTATAGATAAGAGCAACATAAGAACAAGATCACTGAGAAATACACATTCACAAGAGACACAACATTTATCCTGGGAAACCCTCTAGGGGAGGAAAACCAAGCAAAAACTTCCTTATCATAAATTGCCAATACAATGTCAAGAGATAACTCAAACCAATACAGATAGTCCTCTCCAAAAGATGCGCCACTCTTCTCCCTCTCTCCAACTGGTAAGTTGCAGCTTGCCTCTTAAGAATGAGCAAGTGAGTTGTGTGTTAAAGTGAGGTGCTAGCCTCTCTATATATACAAGACTGGAATGTGTGAAGGGTCTTCATTGGCAGGGTCGACGTCTCACTCTGGGTGGGTAAACCCACATTTAATTTATTTCTGGGTCTCAATAATAACTAATGGGGCCGACTTCTTATTCTGCCTATTACAATTGTCCGTTGACCAATTCGCAAAAGGGGATTTGGTCYTAATACAATTACCGACATGATTAATCCACAATGGGGATTAATCCTATGAATAAAACAACAACAACAATAATAATACTATTTGCAATTACATTATTTCAACACTCCCCCTTAACAAGAAGGGTATTCTTCAACAACATCAGGCGAGAGAGGTCTACATCATCAGTGGCATCATGAGGACAATATCGTCAATATCATCTTGGAACATTGGCTGACATATTTACGAGTCATCGAAAGTTCTCTTCATCGGCAACATCGTCATTCTCGAAAGAATGCCATCATATCTGCATCAATATGTATCAATAAAAATGATACCTCATCGCAGCACTAGGCTGGCACATCACAATACTACACTGGCTCAATGTCACAGCTGTTAAGATGGTAGCTTAGTGTCAGCCACATCTTGCTTTATGTCTATCAACGAGGTCAGAATCAAGGTATACATCATCTTTCTTTACGTCTAACAAATGGGTCAGAAGCAAGGAATCATCTTGCTTTACGTCTAACAACTAGGTCAGAAGCAAGGAACACATCATCATCTTGCTTTACGTCTAACAAT
>JZKD02S2081148.1:443922-459787 GCA_000966675.3 Picea glauca
CAACATGTTTTATTTTGAAGAGCCATTTTGATGACACCACATCCTTACTTTTTGGTCTGGGAACTATTTCCCATACATCATTCTTTATTATGGATTGGTATTCCTCTGTCATGGCCTCTACCCATTCCTTCTTTTGAATGGTTTCTTCAAAGCATGTAGGCTCCTCATCTAGGAGGTCACACATCAAAGTCATGTAACTAGAGAATGGCTTTGGTCTTTTCACCTGTCTCGAGGTTCCTTCTGGAACACCATACTTCTCTCCATCTTGAATAAGCTCTCTTGCCCAAGCAGGTTTTCTTTTATGGGAGAAGATCATTTGAGGAGGTTCTTGAACTTTTGTTATGTCGTGGTCTTCAGGAGTCTCCTCATCAGGGGAAGTTATGACTTCCCTTACAGGTTCTGCAGCTCTGGGAACTTCCCTCACGGATTCTGCAATCCTGGGATTTACAGGTTCCTCTTCATATACTTCTTCAAGCTGGCATCTTCTTGATTTCTTAAGTGCTGCTTCTTCATCAAAGGTCATGTCCCTGCTGATTTCAATGTGGTTATGACTAGGTATGTAGTTTCTGAAGGCCTTGGAGACCTCACAGTATCCCACAAATATTCCCTTTTTTTTTTTTTTTTCGGAGGGTTCCAACTTGTTTCTTTTCTCTTTTGGTATATGAATAAACACTAGATAGCCAAATATTTTTAGGTGGATTACCTCTAGCTTCTTTCTGGTGAACATCTCTTATGGGGTCTTGAACCCAAGTGCGCTATGGGATAATTGGTTCTACACATAAACAGTTGCCATTGCTGCTTCTGCCCATAAGCACATAGGAAGATCTTGATTGTGAATCATGGTCTTTACAACTTCCATAATTATTCTGTTCTTCCTTTCATCTACACCGTTTTGTTGAGGATTATAGGGAGTAGTGAGTTCCCTCTTGATCCCAAAATCTCTGCAGAAGTTCACGAACTCTTTTGAGGTATATTCTCCTCCATTATTTGACCTGAGTATCTTAATATTTCTTTCAGAAAGATTCTCTATCAAGGCTTTGAATTCTTTGAATTTACTGAATACTTCATCTTTAGATTTCAAGAAATGTATCTAGGTCTTACGAGAATAGTCATCAATAAATGATACATAGTATACATACCTTCTAATGGAGGATGATGGCATTGGGCCACACATGTATGAATGAATGAGTTCCAATACTCCTTCTGCTTTGCTATCCCTTTTTGGAAAAGGGTTCTTGATATTCTTCCGTTGCGCACATCCATTGCATATGCCTTATTAATCAACCTTGAGTTCTGGTAAACCTGTGACAACTTTGCATATGTATGGTAGTGCCTTGTAGTTGATGTGGGCTAATCTTCTATGCCAAAGTTTACATGAGTTTTCGATGGCATGGGTCATGGCAGTTTCTAGGTGACCCTTAAGCTTATATAAGCCATTTTCTTCATTTCTGATGACGATTGCTTCATTTAAGGTTTCTCCCTTAGTCCACATAAGAACTTCTCCATCTATGAAGGCAACTCTATAGCCTTTCTTGTCCAAAAGTGATATGGAGAGTAAGTTCTTATTTAAGCCCAGTACATAGAGTACACCCTTCATTGTTATTGAGTTTTCTAAATCTAGCTTGTAGTTTGATTCTCCTACTCCCTTGATGGGATATTGATAATCATCTCCAAGAGTCACTTTCTGAGAAAAATTCTTTTCTGAAATACAATAGAGAGTATTTTTCTTACCTGTCATGTGTTTTG
Source organism: Picea glauca (assembly GCA_000966675.3). Taxonomy (NCBI): domain Eukaryota; kingdom Viridiplantae; phylum Streptophyta; class Pinopsida; order Pinales; family Pinaceae; genus Picea; species Picea glauca. Next base: position 445,669 of record JZKD02S2081148.1, read on the forward strand.
ATGCACCGCTATCAATGATCCATGTGTCCTCTCCAGGTGATACAGATCCCGAGAGAGATAAGATCAAGACATGGTCCTTAATCATCTTCATAGGTGGTTCTTCATCTTCGACTATGTGGGAATGTTTCCTTTTGTGCTTCCTCTTGTATTCTTCTCTTCTGTCTGGACAAGAATTCGCCTTGTGTCCCATCTTATCACAATGATATCATTGTATGGATGAGAGATCTCGTCCCTTGCATTGCCCTTTCTTCTGAAAATTTCTTGGATGAGATTCTTGGTTGTTGAATTTGTTTGATGGTTGAGGTTCTATATGAGTTTCCCTTTTGAAGTAGGGTTTCTTCCTTCCTCCTTTTGTATGAGTAACTAGGGCTTGATCATCATCCCTTGCTAGTAGTGCTTCACGGTTGGCTACCCTTATCTCTTCTTGGATGTATTCTTCCCATAGGCTCTCAAACTGTAGTTTCTCCTTTCTGGCGCATATATTCTGGATGAAAGCATCCCAAGGTCTTGTGAGACCATTTAGGTCCGTCATTACGAATTCTTCTTCATCTATGGTGTCTCCAATCGCTTTTAACTGTTCTTTAATTTCTGAGATTCGGGAGAAATATTCTTGAATCATTTCTCCTTTCTGCATCTTGGTATTCTTCAATTGAGATCTTAGATTCATTTTTCGGTTGATGTTCTCTCCTTCATATAGTTTTCTTAGAGAGTCAAACATCTCCTTCATATTTTTCTTGGACGATACATATGGGATCAGGTGGTCTTTGATTGAATCTTGCAATGATTCTTTGAGCTCTGATTGAGGCCTTCTGATGCTTCGTTTTCTCTACGACATCTTCAGGTTCCTCCACTTCTTCTTTGATGAATTTTGCTAGGTCATTCTCTGCAAGTATCAGACTGATCCTATACTTCCAGGCACAGAAGTTGTCTATGCCTTCTAGTTTCTCAGCAAGCTTTGTGCTTGCAGAGATCTTGTACTTGAGGCTATGAAAAATGACCAAAAATGAAAATGCTTAAAATCAAATTTTGACCTTACCAGGAGGTGCGCTTGGCTGAGGCAAGTAGCCTGATATACTTGGATATGAGAAAATCCATTTTTTACCCCTTCAAATATGATCTGCGTATTTCTAGACTAGTGCTTCTGGTACTTCTGGTACTTCTGGTACTTTTGGTACTGGTTTTCTGGTACTTCTGATACTTTTGTGAAACTAGGGTTTCACTTTTCGAGAGATATAGCCACTGAAAAGGTGCGCTCTAAGTGCCAAAATGATCCTTGGGGGAGGGAAAAACTTTCTAGGTAGTTTTGGAGCTGAAAAGCTTCACTTTTGAAAAATCCTAATTTGCAGGTACTGCAACAGTGATGTTTTTCTCTTGCGAAATATGTTTCCTTCAGGTTGGCTCTGATACCATGCTAATGTTTATGCCATTATTATAGTTCTTTGCATTTCTATAGATAAGAGCAACATAAGAACAAGATCATTGAGAAATACACATTCACAAGAGACACAACATTTATCCAGGGAAACCCTCTAGGGGACCAAAACCCATCAAAAAATTCCTTATCATAAATTGCCAATACAATGTCAAGAGATAAATCAAACCAATACATATAGTCCTCTCCAAAAGATGTGCCACTCTTTTCCCTCTCTCCAACTGGTAAGTTGCAACTTGCCTCTTAAGAATGAGCAAGTGAGTTGTGTGTTAAAGTGAGGCGCTAGCCTCTCTATATATACAAGACTAGCACGTGTGAAGGGTCTTCACTGGCAGGGGCGACCTCTCACTCTAGGTGGTTAATTTATTTCTGGGTCTCAATAATAACTACTAGGGATGACTTCTTATTCTGCCTATTACAATTGTCCGTTGACTAATCTGCAAAAGGGGATTTGGTCCTAATACAATTACCGACATAATTAATCCACAATGGGGATTAATCCTATGAATAAAATAACAATAATAATAAGAATACTCTTTGCAGTTACATTATTTCAACACAATAGGCCCAACTAGAATGTCAACCTCGTCCCATTATTCTCCAGGGGATTCCTATTTTTTAGTTGACTTACAAGCTAGACACTAAATTGTTGGTGCCTAAATTTGATGGGTCTCTTAATGATGACAAGGAAACATGTAAGCTTATTTGAAAACAAAGTAGATCTTGATAAAGGCCAACAAGATATTGGTCACTGAAGTTCACATGGAGGAACAAACACTTACATGGTGACAAACCTATACTTGACAACTGGAAACAAACAACCAACCCTTGATCAAAACTTTGGGAGACTTTGAGGATGTCATGTGTAAGAGGTTCTACCCATTATTGTATAAGGATGCTTTGTTATAATAGTGGCTACAACTTCGACAAATCTCAGGGAAATTGATCCAACAGTGTACTGATGTCTTCAACAAAATGTTCATTAATCTTAAGGTAATACACTCTGTAGACACTCTTTGTGTTAAATTTATTTCTGGATTATTGTTGCTTTTGAGGAAATCACTGGAGCTATTATTTGTTACTTCCCTATAACATGCCTTCTAATGTGTTTCCAAAATAAATGTTACGCTACCTAAAACCAATCCTGTTAGTTAAAACAAGTTGATTTCTTCTTCTCAACCCCTTGCCACTTCTAAGGGCCAACTTAATAGAAGTGGATAGAACTTAGGGTCTCCCAGCACAACACCTTCTAGTAGTACACAAAATAAGAGGAACTTGTGGTGCTCCTCCTTATTCATAATGGATCATTATATAATTTGTCATCTATATTGGTACTTTATGAATGGAAAAACTTGAGGAATTGACTTGTAGGGCCCATTTTAGTGGTAGGTCCCAATTTGGAGATTTGGGGTTTGGAACCTTCCAAAGCCATTTTGAGGAATCAAACAACACTTTTTGGGGTAAAAAATATGCCAGCATAGATCCCAACCCCTCGACACTATTCTACACATTGAGACCTTTTCAACAATGCATAAATCACCACAACATAGTTCATATGCAGAAGTTATGCATCTTGCAAGTTGACCTATCTTGTTGATCGGCATGGTACCGAGTGGATGCCACATCAACCACCATTACTCACTTGTGGAATTCTAGAAGGTCCAAAACCCTAACATTGTTTGAGGATTGAGTCATGCAAAAAACCTAACCCTATACAACTATCAAACTATGTTAAATATTAGGCTGCTAGGAGAGGGGGTTTGATTCTCTTAGCACTGTACTTGTTTCATAATTGAGTAGAGCATCTAGGAGTGGGATTTGAGAGCATAAAAAAGGAGGAAGAATATTTTGTAGTAGTCATTCAGACCACAATGTCAAAGACAACTCCATAGTGAATGTCTTTGTTTTGTATTTGCATTTTCATAATTGAAGAAAAGAGGGAAAAACATAGGGCTCACCTTCTAGCCGGGTTTTCTCCTATTTCAAGTTTCCCAGGACACATCTTGTGTTCATTTTCTTGTTCTTTCATTTTCATAAATTTTAGCAATAAGCTAGTGATAATAAATATAAGATCGAGGAAAATAAACTGGCATAATGAAACATTTCAGCATAATTTAAGATTTGTTGTGATGAATTGTTCTAGTGAAATATCCACAACAATTTATAAATCATATTGGTATTAGAGTATTTTTATTTGGGGTATTTGTTTAAGTTGCAAGATCTAGGAATTATCTTAAGAAGGAAGTTGTAGAACCCTAGTCGTGGGAGATGAGTCCAATCATGTAACACCCCGGTTTTGATCCCTGATGTAGCATTGTATATTTGTAAGTATTATGAATGGTTGCGGGTCAAGTGATGTAATAAGTAAACATTGTACATGGAAAAATAATAAAATGGAATACACCACCGATTGTAGATGGGTAAGGACCAGAGTAATGGGGGGATATGATTCCATAAGAGAGGGGGTTTAATGGGGTTTTTGAGGGGTTTCCATATGCCTTGAGTCTTAAATCCATTTTCATTAATCAGTTTGTAATTTAGCGATTTATCCCCTTGACTTATTAAACACTCAAATCATTGAATTCATATAGGAGTTTGGGTGAGGAAGCTATCCCACTCAAATATGACAACATGGGTTGAGTATAATCATCATCGGAGGGGAGAGTAAGAGTCAAGCAAACATGGGAGAAGAAGAATGTCAGGTAGAAAAGAGAGTAGTTTTTTGACAGTTAGAAATAAGTGAGGAAAAATAGAGCGAAGTGTTGGAAAAGAGTGGCTAGCCATAATGGGCACGGAAGATAGCTTATTGGAGTTGGTAATTGTGTTAAGAATGAGACTGGTATGCCTATGAATGTTTCCCATTGAAGAAATCAATCAAAGATAATTTGTATATGCTATGTGAGCACTCCTATTGCAGTTGGATTTCTTGGAGCCCTCAGTAGAGAGTTTCTTGACCAGTTTGTGTAGGAGCCCTAGAGGGGATGGAGATTGTTTGAGGGACTATGGTGCAGGAAAGGAAATCTCATCCCTTGGGTTATGCAATGAAGGGGAAGATTGCTGGGTGGTTGGAATTGCTGTAGGAGTCATGTCACTATGTTTTAGTGGGTATTTGAGTTATTACAGTGGATTGTAGACACATGTAGGAGCATGTTCATCCTTGTGGACTCATAGCCCCATCTTGGGGGTGGCTTGTTGTAGAGATAATTGGTGCAACATATCCTACTATCCCCAGCTTGGGGGTGGCTTTTTGTAGAGAGAATTGGTGCAACATAGCCTATAGTTGCGAGGAACGTCCTTTGTCTATAGCCAATTATGTAAACCAATTTTAAAAGATAATTCTTTTGATCATTGTGTTATTTACTATTTAATGTTGTGATGGAATGTTGCTTTTACTTGGTAATTTATATGTATGAACATTGTTGTGTGTGTTTGATGGATGCTGTCATGTTTAAATGTATAATAGCATGCTTGTATGTCATGTTGTTTATATTTCCACATTTTGAATCAATATGATAGTCAATTTTAGTAATAACATGGCCCAACCTAGGATTTGGCTATGTTACATATTGGTATCGATGCTTTTGGTTCATTATCGGCCTTGTATTGGCCAAAGACTAGCATGGATTTGTAAATTCACTATTGCAGTGTTTGATTTGTGTCAAATTGGAGAAAGTTGTAAAAATCAGAGTGAAATATCTAAATTTCTAAGAAAAATCATGTTGAATTTTCACTCAGAACGATTGAAGAGATGATTAATTACATCGAGTTGCGTGCTGCAGAGTTAGAAATTGTCCCGGGAGGTCGAATTTCATGTTTTCATAGCCTCTACAGAGTTTAGTGAATCAATGACCTAGATCACATTCGACTTGGCGATCAACGACCAAGATTCATTTCGGGTTGGTTAAAATTTTTTAATTCACCAAAATATTTTGGAGTTCGGAGAAATTCAATGAAGTGGGAACAAAGTTTAGTTTTCCGAAGAAGAAAATCACCCATCGCTGATGGAGAAAAGTGGAAGTCACTAACGATTTTGGAATTCGGTGAAGTTTGGAGAAGTTTGGGAAATAGACGGTCAATATCACATTGATCTTGAGATCAACGATTCATATCCAACTTGGAATTGTTCATAAATCTCTAAGTTAAATGAGTTCGGAAATGTGAACGAAATTTTTTTGATCATGGATGGATCTTTTTGAAGTTTGGAGAAATTTAGTGAAGTGGGAACAAAAATCTAGTTTACAAAAAATCGTTGTTCGTTGACAAATATTTTCACTGATCGCCGATAGACCTTTTCAAGGGTCACTGGAAAAGTAAAATTTATACCTTTTCATTGATTGTCAATAGACCTTTTCAACAGTTTCTGAAAAAGTAAAATTTAGACCTTTTCGCAAACCGACGATGAATGGTTTTTAGTGATCACTGAGGATGGGAAAAAGAAAGGAGAAGAAGAGGAGAAGAAGAGGATAATAGAATAATAAGAAGGAAGGGAAGAAGAGAGAGGAAATAAGAAGAGAGGAGGGAAGGAAAGAGAGACATACAAGTAGAAAAAATATGGAGCCAAAAATTTATTTTGGCCATAACAGGAGCAAAAAAAGTCAGAATCAAATGAAATTTAAGGGGTACATCCACAGTGGTGAGGGATACAAACGTTTCAGTGAGGGACACTAGCCGATTCTTCTTCAATTCTCTATAAAATACTATTAAATGGTTTTCAAATATCTCGGTCGATAAAAATGATATTTTCATAAAATGTCCAAAAAGTAGGCATGAAGATACCCAGTTGGGATTTTGGCCCAATTCAAAAGGGTTTTGAGTGAGGATGCCAAAATAGGGAAAAATACACCATTCCCACACTTTTTGGGTATTTTTTAAATCTTTGGAGGAGGAAAAGGGACCCCAGATCACGAATCTGAAAAATTTATTTCGTCGACATTTTACCTATTCATCAATCTGGACAATTTTCTCTTGAGGAAGTTTTTTCTAGTTTTGCTCCATTTGGGAGATAGTCAATTTTGGCAAAAAAATATAGGTGAAGAGAAAATGTAGAAATGCAAAGTCATCAATTTGCAGCGTCATCAATTCCATATTTGTACAAAATTTGACTAGAGCATCAAATTTTGAATCTGAAAGTTGCTATGTATTCCCAAACATAAATTCTATTCGCATCTAAGACAATTTTTTTTTAGATTATTGACCAATTTTCTTCTGAAAGTGGCATAAAATGTCCTTGTTATAGCACAAGTTGTAGGTTGGGAAAATCCTGACCCAACCACAAAAGCAAGTGAAACAACTTGGTAATCCTACACCTAATTTCACCTCGATGTAGGTTCCGTACTTCAAGGGTGACTAGGTCACTCTAAGGAGGTGATCCCAATGAACTTAGGAGGAATGAAATGGGGATAAATAGAGATGGAAGTGGATCCCCCAGAGGTCAAATATAAATGGAGTGAAATGTGGGAAGATATGCCTTGTAAGTCAAGTGATTGTTGCCCCAAAGGTTTAATACTTCTCTGAATGATTGTACCTACCCGAGACACAAGAAAATCCAACTTGCAATGATATATGTTAGTATGGATCAACAAGTTAAGCTTGTTGTCCCTAATTTGCAGTAGTAGATGACAATTTATATTAGCAAATAAAGCATCTAAATCAACATACAAAGATCTAAACTAGTTAAGCAAATCAACATCAATATTAGCAATGAATATAGGATGAAAAATGACACTTAAGAGGCAAGAGAAGATGGTTGTTGTAAACATGTATTTTCTGCAGAAAATTGCAGCCTTATGGTTGTATCTTTCAGTCACTTATATCATCAAATTACACCATCAAAATATGCCAACAATTATCCCAAAATATGCACCTTACTTAGTAGAGTAAATGAGAAAAATTTAAGAGTTAGTCTAGGGCTAGTTTAGGAGTTATGATTAGTTATCTATCTAGGTTAGATTAGCCCTAATGGTTGTAGGTTAGGGTTTGTAACAACAAGTAAAGTAGTGGGAGAGGGGGGACTCCATAGTAGGGTAAGACTCCTCTCAATGTAGAAAACCAACTTCAAGAGATCTTTCAAAAGATGAAAATACATGTTTCCCAAGGCAATGATTTTATATCTCCAATGCAAAAAATAGATGACTAGTGCCTTTACTATTGGGTTAATAGAGTGAAATAAATGAACTAGATATGCTACTTCCTTGGGGTGTAAATCCTCTTACTTCCCAAGGAAAATATCTATAGTTAGGGTTTGAGAATGAGGGGTGTAAATCCTCTTACTTCCCAAGGAAAATATCTCTAGTTAGGGTTTGAGAATGAGGGGTGTAAATCCTCTTACTTCCTCAAACAAACCCTTGCAACATCAATGAATTTTAAGAAATAAATGATGGAGACTATAGTGGGGGTGTAAATACTCTTACTTCCCACTTAGTCCCTAGCACAACAATCCTTGACTTGAAAAAATGATCACATAAGAGTAAATGACCATACAAAAATCAAGAAAGATGCTAAGATAATACACCATAACAGCTAAAACAATAATTCCTCTAAGGCTAGCACCTCACTCCTCCATCAACCATTTACAAGAAATAGCCATAAAAAAGTGCACAAGAGACAAATATAGCCAAGTGTAGTGAAAATTTCATATCCAAGAACTCTCACAAGAGGGAGAATTATGTTCAAATGAGATCTTATGATCTCTTATTTATACAAAATGTCACCATGGTGACTTGTACACATATTAAGGGGTAAACCACAATACTAGGGGTAAATAACCCTAATATTTCCCCCTTTAACAAAGTAATATTAACAATTCATTTAAAATTCACTTTTGCACATAATAAAACCCTAATTTTAGTAGGACATCACCCCTTTAGGGAAYGTTTTGGCATTTGGAGGAGGTCGTTGGTGATGAAGAAGAGTAGAGAGGCTTCCCAAAGCCACATGTCAAGAATCCAACAACTTACTTTATGATGAAGTCTCAAGCCCCTTCAAAAMGTCCAAGTGCCAATGTATGTCACCTCACCACCAAGCCCTAACCCCCTAGATGACATCATGCTAAAAAAGGAGACGTTTTTCCTCTCCTAGGAAAAACGTTTGGCATGTGGGGGATAGGATACATCGTCCAAGTCATCTTCAAGGAATTTTAAGTTTATCTTCCTCATCCGACATGCAGGCCCTTAGCATCCACCTGTGGGATCCAATCCCCATGGAAGCCCAAGCTAGGTTTGTTCTTCCAAAACTATGCACCATCTAGGTCCTGCAAAGACAAACAAGCATGCCCTCCAAGGATCTCAAGTCATAAAATCATGATAAGTGAATCCAATCAATAAATGAGCTACCTAAGCATGTGCATCAAAGATCACTATATCAAACAATTAATTTCTCAAAGACACTATGCGACTTCTCAAGCTTGAATATGGGAGGGTTGGCGAGGTGTCCTATTGGGTAGATCTTGCCCTAGGTCAAGGAGAGTTTCCAAGAGATCCCTCTCCAATCCATGTAAAGTGGGTGAGGTGGTTGGGGTCAAGACTCAATGGGCATAGGGCTCATGACATACAAGGGGTCATAGTGTCTCATTCATGGGTGCCTTTGTAGAGGGTGTGTGGTACCTTCATCCACAATGCACTTTTTCCAAGCCCGTTAATTGCCATTATTTTATTCTTTCATAATTTTAAGGAGAGGTTGAAGGTCACTGCCCTGGCGTGGTGACCAGATAATGGCAATGTCACCCCCAAACACCTAGTGGAAATTATAAGGCTGAATTGTGATGAGACCCATTTCTCTTAGCCATGCAACTAAAATCCATTACCCTGGTTTGGTGACCAAATGATGGCAATTTCATACCACTAGATATTCATGGCTGTGATAGGTTGGCTCATGATGAGACCTCCTATCCTTCAACTAACCTTTTAAGCATTCTTTATTATATTGTGGGTCCCATTTAGTAAAAGATAAGAATTTCACTTCTTTCTTGGGTGATCCCTAAGTGAAGCATCTTGAAGGTTCATGCAAGGATTTTATCTTTTACTCAACATCAATCCCTCTAGGCCTTCAACCCCTTCTTCCCATAGAATGAGGGACAACCCCTTCTTGGGTAAATACACCCTAAAATACCAAGATATAAGGAAATGGAGGGGACTAATGATGGAAAGTGGTAAGTATGTTTGGGAACTATACAATGGCTCTTTAAGGGTGTTCCTAGTAGCAAACCCATCCCCAAGGAAGACCACTTACTAGGGCACAATGTCAACCACCAAGGTGAACTAGGGAAAAAGGCATAATGTCCAAGCATATATCATGAAATATAGAAAAATATAATATACACCATAATCAACTAGATTAAATGTTTAAATGATGCTCACCATAATACTGACTTATACCTCATGGAGCAAGGCCCACTACCTTCTGGAAGCTAGCTGATGTTGTGGATGCCATTTGGAAATCTGTGACCATATGTGGTGGTGAGAGGGGTTTTCAACTGCGAAAAAGGGTACTGCTGGTCATGGAGTCTCTTGACACTCCATATCTTCAACCTGAGGGCCTCAAGACATAATATCCTTAGTTATCCACAAAATGGGGATAACATCTGGCTCCTACTTGGGGACATGTGCTCGCCGTATAGTGCATGAGAACCACAACATCTCCTGGTAGACTTGTGCCTACAAGGAAACAATAAAATGTCAAGTGCAAATGGCCTACTCATCCTTGTTATCATATGATGATAATCAAAACCAACTAAGCTAGAAAAATAAAATTTTGACATTTTTTCAAAAATTTCTAAGGTAAACATGAAATCAATATGCAAGTAGAACAAAATGAAAATGAAATGTATCTAAACTAATATGAGAAATCATTATGCAAATGTAGGGAATCAGAATGACTTACCTACTTACCTAGGGCATGGGCCCTGAAGAATTCATGTGACCTGGATGTGAGGTTGGAGAAGAGATCCATCTACCGGTAGTGGCATCTTCCTCCCGTCTAATGCTGTGAGATAATACCTTTCTTTGTTATCCTTCTTCTTGATGATGTTAGGGCCAATCCATGAATTTTAGTATTTTTGGTCATATCTGGGCTTGCCCTTCCTTTTTTCCCACATGAGAACAAGACTTCCTTCATTCAAATCGATGCAAGGTGTATTTTCATCGTGTGGAGGCTCTATGTGGACTGTCTCTTTGATGATTTCTTCATGTTTTTGATCTTCTTTCTTCAAAATTTGGATAAACCCTGGTTCCTTTCCATGGTATTTTGCAAGTTTCTCTTTGTATTGATCTGTCCATGGAAGAAGCGTGGATATGGAGCCCTCTTGCATAAGTCTATCTCAGATGGATCATACTCAATGGTCCGTGGGAGCACATCATAATCACATTTTCTGGCATAATCAAATTTGTTGGCATAATCAAGACCACCAGGATCCATCACATGGCTATCAACTTTCTCTCGATTGTATAGTATCTGAAAAGTGCCATCTCTTATAGGAATGTGTGCATGGGTGAGATTCATGCTAAGGAAACCCCCAAGAGAAATGGACTAACTCCTATATAAGAGAATTCTCCAAGCATCTGGAACATCGATCACTACTATGTCCATGAGAGTGATGATATGTGGAAAATCAATTAGGAAAACCTCAATGTCCTTACATACCCCGAGAACTTTGACCCTTTTGGAATCAATACCACATACATTTCCACAAGGTCGTGTTTTCTTCAAACCAAGTTGTTTCATTACCTTCAATAATATGACATTTGTTGAGGCCCCTGAATCAAGCATGAAGTTGTTCAAGAGGAGTCCATTCATGCCTAATGAAATTTAGAAAGGAAGGTTCTTGTCCATTGGCTGATTGAGATACATAGTATTCAAAATGATGGGAGGATCCTCCTTTTCGATTGGCATCTGTAAGACTTTCAAAATTTCCCTTTTCACAGAAGGGATCTTACACATCTCTGTCACTAGGACCATCATATTTAGTTTTCCAAACATGCTCGCAACATCTATATTTAACTGAATATCATCTGTAGGAGTTGGCTTAGGAGCCAACTCACATACTGACGGTGGAGGTGGTGGAGCCACCTTTTCTATTGATGGAAGAGGAGTATCAGGCTGCGACGGAGGGGCTGAAGCATTTTTTCTTTTGGTGTAGGTTAGAATTTCCCTCCTCCTTAATTCCTTCTTCTGATCATTTGTCAATTTATTTAAGGCCTGAAGTCTCCCCTCTCTTTCTCCTATTCTTATGGATTCATTGATCTATTCTTAGTTAACCTGTTCATCGTCAAAATTGCAAATCATGAATTTTATATCATCAGGACAATATTTGTCTCATCGAGGGAACTCATATTCCGTATGGGGTTCTTGGAATGGGAGACACCAAGATTCTATATCAATTGTCCCAATAGGTTTCAAATTATTTGGGGACTTTGCCTCTTGTTTATGTCTTGTTTTCCAACTGGTGGCATCTCTCTGCTATCTAGAAAACTGAGGTATGGGAGAAGATTGAATTCTTTCCACTGTATTCATATGGTTCATAAGATGATTCTGCACCTGAACAAACTATTATTCATTTGGTCTATCTTCTGAGTCAAGGGAGCAATTGGATCAGGAACAATGTTGTTGGGAACCTCCGTCCTTGCTTCTATCTTGGTACGAGGGTACTGAAAAGGTTCTATTTTTGAATCAAGGATATTCTCTTCAATGTCGATGCTATACTCTTTAGACTCTACCAATGATGTGGTATTTTTATATTTGAGAATGTATATAAACTTCCCTCCAAAATCATTCATGTAAAGGAGACGAACTGATGATGATGTAGGACGGTAATATGTTGGAATTTTATTGTACAACCTGTCAAATCTGGAAATGAATTCTTTTACTATTTCATTATCCTTTTTATTTATTTGATTGAATTGAGTCCCAAGTGTCCCACCATCTTCCTTTTTCGACCATCTTCTCTTGAAGAAGTTGCAAAAAAAAAACTCATAGGACGTGATATGATTATCAGGGAGTCCTCTGAATTAATAAAGGGCTTCTTCAATCAATGATGAAGCAAATAACCTCATGGCCACATCTTCATGATCAACACTTTCATTGTCCATGTCTTGGTCCATGACATAAATGTGGTCTTCAACAATTATCACATTGTTTCCTGGGAACTTTGGCAACCACTTGTTGAATTCTGTTGTCATTTTGTTAGGGTAACCTTGGATATTGGCTATGTTAAGGGGTTTGTATAGGCCCCTTGCCCAAGGGTGAGCCATTGGAACAAGAGGAAGGGTATTATGGAAAAGGGTTTTAAGTATTAACAACAAGAGACTTGAGAGGAGGCCTTCTTTGGTAAACCTTAGAAGGCTTGAACCTCCCAAGGGGAAAAGTTTTGGGGAAAGAAGGATTCTGGGAAGGTGGAGTCATGAGATGATCTCATCAAGGAAAAGGGAAAGGGAACGTCCCTTAGGTGGAGTCACCACACAAGACAAGGGAAAGGCTTTGGGGTAGCTTACTAAAGTGTCGTTAGGGTACAAAGAAGAATCAAAATATTCCTTGGAAACGATGTCAAAATGTTATAACACAAGTTGTAGGTTGGGAAAATCCTGACCCAACCACAAAATCAAGTGCTACAACTTGGGAATCCTACATCCAATGTCACCTCGATTTAGGTCTCACACTTCAAGGGTGACTAGGTCACTCTAGGGAGGCGATCCCGGTAACCCTAGGGGGAATGAGATGGGGATGGATAGAGATGGAAGTGGATCTCCTAGAGGTCAAATCTAAATGGAGTGAAATGTGGGAAGATATGCCTTGTAATTCAAGTGATTGTTTCCCCAAATGTATAGTACTTATCCAGATGATTGTACCTGCCCGAGACAGAAGAAAATCCAACTTGCAATGATATATGTTAGTATGGATCAACAAGTTAATCTTCCTGTCCCTAATTTACAGCAGTAGATGACAATTTATATCAGTAAATAAAGCATCTAAATCAGCATACAAATATCTAAACTATTTAAGCAAATCAACATCAAGATTAGTAATGAATAAAGGCTGAAAAATGACACTTAAGAGGCAAGAGAGGATGGCTATTGTAAACGTGTATTTTATGAAGAAAATTGCAGCCTTATGGATGTATCTTTCAGTAAATTATATCAGAAAATTGCACTATCAAAATTTATCTGAATAGATGCACCCTAGTTAGTAGAGTAAATGAGCAAAATTTAAGAGTTAGTCTAGGGCTAGTTTATGAGTTAGGATTAGTTATCTATCTAGGTTAGATAAACCCTAATGGCTGTAGGTTAGGGTTTTTAACATCAATTAAAGTAGTTGGAGAGGGGGGACTTCTTAGTAGGGGAATACTCCTCTTAATGTAGAAAACCAACTTCAAGCAAGATATCTTTCAAAAGATGAAAATTTACGTTTCCCAAGACAATGATTTTATATCTCCAATGCAAAAAATAGATGACTAGTGACTTTACTATTGGGTTAATGGAGTCAAATAAATGAACTATATATGCTACTTCCTTGGGGGTGTAAATCCTCTTACTTCCCAAGGAAAGTATCTCTAGTTAGGGTTTGAGAATGAGGGGTGTAAGTCCTCTTACTTCCTCAAACAAACCCTTGCAACATCAATGAATTTTGAGCAATAAATGATGGATACTAGAGTTGGGGTGTAAATAATCTTACTTCCCACTTAGTTCCTAGCACAATAAT
>JZKD02S2081148.1:479720-497105 GCA_000966675.3 Picea glauca
CATGGAATTTACAAGTTCTTCAACTCTTAAAAAATACTTGCTAATTGTTTCATCTTCATTCATCTTTATTTGTTCAAATTTCAATCTGTATGTTTGAAGTTTGGCATCTTTTACTCTCTCATTTCCTTCATAATTTTTAATAAGCTTATCCCACATTGCTTTGGCAGTATCAAGATGCATCACCTTTACAAACTCAGCTTTAGCCAATCCATTCAAGATAGCATTCATCCCCTTAGCATTAAAACTAAACTCTAACTTATCAACCTTGGAGGCTAGCACAATAGACTTTGTATATCCAGTCTCTACTACATCCCAAACATCATCACCCAAGGCCATTAAGTATGTTCTCATTCTAATCTTTCAGAAGGCAAAATTTGTTCCATCAAATAGAGGAGGCTTAGAGGCTGAAGTTCCTTCATGACTTGTCATGTTTAAGCTTACATATCTACCTTTGAATAAAAGGAACCAACTCTGATACCAATTGTTGAAATTACTATTACAACTGAGAGGGGGGGGGGTGAATCAGTTGTCTTTGAGCTTAAACAATCATAAGTTTGTTAAAAAATTCTTAATCTTTCTTCAAGTGATCATCAACACTATACAACATATGGATAGTAAAAGTAAAAAGCATCAATCACACATAAGGTATACATAGAGATAGATTTTCACGAGGAAACCCATAAAGGGAGAAAACCTCTTCTTCTTTGAAATGATAGGCAGTCTTTTAAGTTCTGTACATCGTCTTTAATTGAGCACCAACTCAATGTGAGGCTGCTACCTCTGTTTTTACAAGATGCAACTTGTTTGAGAGCACCAACTCTCTGGTTTCTCTAGCACCCACTAGAAGGAAGCACCAACTCCCTATATGTTCCAGTACCAACTGGATGGAAGCACCAACTTCCAGTTACACATGCTCCAACCTGTATAATAGAAAACACCTGTTCTCCCTAGCACCACCTTGCCACCCTGGTTTCTCTGGCTACAACCAGATGGAAGCTACAAATTCTTGTGTTCAATCTTCCACTTGAACCTTTGAGGACAACAGTCCTCCTGAGCACCTCCCAACCTCCCTAACATAAATGAACATATAAAAATTTAACTACACAGATACATCAATTCTTACCAATCTTTCTTTGTTCTGTACATATGGTCATCTTCTAACTATTTTGTAATTCATTTCTTCCTCTGTCTGTTCAGCAGGTCTTCTCTACATTAAATTGTTCTGTCATTATGCTCTTCTTCAACTAATTCTGTTATTCTCCTCTGCGTTTCATCTCACACTGCACATATACTCCATCTCATTCTTTGCATCCTCTCATTTTCCTTTTCTTATAGTTTCATTCTTTTCTCATACAGAAAAACCAACCCCACACAGTCTATCTCATTTTCTTTTATACACACCTACATGATGGTTCAACTTCCCAACTCCTTAGGCAAATAGACGACAACTGTCTAAGCAACTGAAACGCTAACTAATCGGCAATCATGAGTCCGTTTCGCTAATAGATTCAAAACTGAGGAGTTAACTGTGAGAGAGAACAATAACCCTCCGATCAACACTTGATCTGACGGTTCAGATCATTCCGCGATTTTTCATATCGCTATTTTGACATTCCTGATGTTCAATGTTCTTTTCACTTCCAAATCGCAATCCACGAAACTCCATGAAGGAATCAGATCAACGGTCCATATCACTTCTTTATCTGACGGTTGCAATTACGTCGTGATTTCACATATCGCGATATCGACATTCTTGTTGCATCGTTTTCTTGCCTCTCCATGTTGCGATCCCCAAAAATCCAATACAGAACTTTTCTACACTAGCTCCTTCCCCAATATGACTATGGTCATAACCAAGCGCCTATGCAAAAAGTGCTTTCACGATTTCTCGTTTCGTGATTTTCGACACTATGCTCCGTTGACCCCAAGTCAATGAAATTTTGATTGCTTGCCACATGTCCTGTGATTACATGGTCCAGATCTAATCTTGATTCAACGACTACGATTGAATCGCGATTTAGCGATTTCAGCATTCTTGATGCATTGGGTTCTTTGCCTCTCTATGTCGCGATTCGCGAAACTTCGATATGGAGTTTGATCAATGATACAGATCTGATCTCTATTCAACGACTGTGATTAAATAGCGATTTTACATATCGCGATATCAGGATTCCTGATGTCAATAATTTTTGACATGTCCAACTCTCGATCCCCGATGCCTCTCCATTGACTGGAATCAACGGTCCAGATTCCACCTTAATTTGATGGCTCAGATTACATCGCAATTTCGCATATCGCGATATCGGGATTCATGATGTCAATAATCTTTGACATGTCCAACTCTTGATCCCCAATGCATCTCCATTGAATGGAATCAATGGTCCAGATCAAACCTTGATCTGACGGCTTAGATTACATCACAATTTTTCATATCGCGATTACACCCGCTTCTCCTTGTACCTTAAAGGACGTGCGGGTTCTTCTTGATCCAACAATGGTCAGATCCTGCGCTTGGATCTAATGGCTGAGATCTGTCCTCCTCTTCAACGATCTCTTCTTGTCTACATTCATATCTGACAACCCTTGTTCTTTTGGGAATTTTGAATGGAATCCAACGATCAAAGATTCTTCTCAAACTTTACTGGTCTTCGATCACTCGATCAATGTTGCATTACCTTCGAACATTCACCTTCGATCATTCAACCTTCCTGAACTTATCTTCTTTTTGCCTATCGATTACAAACTTCCTATACTCATGCCATCTTCACTGTTGTACTTGCCATCAATGACAAGCATTCACTGTCTATTAAATATTTGCCAACAATCCTTTGTACATTCTTCCTGTACTTATGCCATTCATTTTCTGTTAAATATTTGCCAACAATATAGTCACAACCAATGGAACACATACAACACAATAGCATACATGTACTATCCAGAGATGTACAATGTTCATAGAAATCATATCATCTAATATCAACCTGCATAGAAGAACAATATCATGATATAAATTGAATCATCTGGGCCATTCTACAACTCACATTTGTGAGATGTGGAAGAGCATCTGCGCTTAGAAGGTAAAACATCAATCATGAGCTAATAGACTATTCTTCTCAAGTATAGAAGAATAACTTTCCTAATTTCTGAGCCTGGACCATTCACCTATCTGGGCCATTCCTCCAACACTAAAAAAAGTGCAACCTGGGACAATGATTCTTGTAGTGACCATATTTTCAACAGTTCAAGCATTGTATTTTTGACATATCTTTCTCTTGATTTGATTTCTTCCTGGAGCCAAACTTCCTTTTATTCTTGAAATTCTTGAACCTTGYTGTGAAGGCTTGATCATCGTATTCCTTTTGGGGTTTCTCTTTYTCTCTAATCCTTGATTCTTCTTGTGCACAACAAGTCCAAAGTTCTTCAAATGTGGGATACTCCTTCCTTGTGTTCATGCTTGYGACAAATGCATCCCATGTCTTGGGAAGACTGTTGAGTACTATATTTACCAGTTCCTTCTCTGAAATGATTTCTTCAATATCTTTTAGTTTATCTCTTAAMTGAGAGATTCTCCAAAAGTATGATGTTATGCTGTCATCATCATTCATTTTCATGTCATAGATCTCATTCTTCAGAATCATTACTTGTCCAATGTTTCTGACTGAGAAGAGGTTTTTTAGGGCATAATACATTTTCTTAGATGAGTCAAGATGGGAGATGTAGGGTATCAAGTGGTATTTTATAGAGTCCACTATGATACTCATGTCATTGATGTCATTGTCTTTGAGGTTCCTTCTCTTTTCCTTCTTCGAACTGTGGTTCCATGATATCCAACACATTCTTGGCAAGAATGAGGTCAATCCTTTTCTTCCATGATCTAAAGTTAGAAGCCCCTTCTAACTTGTTTTCTGAATTCATAGAGTAAGTCATAATTTCTTTGACTTGGTCAACCCTTGATTTTGACCAAAAAATCAAACTTGATGTCTTAGCTTTCTGAGAGTACCAGGAGATGTGCTAGGCTAGGGCACACTAGTCTATCTAAAAATTAGGTCAATCACTTCACTTAAGGTGCCTCAATGAGAGGGTTAGGGTTTTGTTGCTGCAGCAAAAACTGGCTGCAACTGCAACTGTAAATAAGAAAATCCTCCCAATCTATCTTCGAGTGGTTAGACTGTCCGAAGATAGTGTGGGCCCATAAAATTTTAGAAAGTAATGGATGTGCTCGTTTAACCATAGATAATATAGAAATATTTTCACCCAACCATAGGTCGAAGCCACCCCCGAGCACCTTAACCTTGAAAGAGAATTATTCCAGAAGAAAACCCTAGGCTTAATATCCAAACAAGGTGGCGCACCTCTCTCCATGGATAGCATACCAAGTAAGAATAACCAAAACTGATTAGAGAGTCCAACTCATAAAAACTGAAAATGCAGATTGCAGAACTGCCGGCAACAACTGCTCCCCAGACTTGCACACAATTGGCCTTCTGTAGTGCGCACAAGTTTACTTCTGCAGTTCTAAGAATTTTGACTAGAATGAAGACTGACCTTCTATAGTTATACTGCTTTTTCCAGAATGCCTGGGTCGACTTCTCATTCTGGGTGCTAATTGCTTAGTATATAATATTTCCTTTAGCTTGACTTCTCTTCTAGGGTTATATCCAAATATTTTTGGGTTTCTTCTTGCTTCCCCGAATATTCTATTCTTGTCAGGGTTACACATGGAGGTAAATACCTCCCACAGCTACCATAATATCAACAAGGGGATGGTAACACCCCAATTTTGATCCCTAATGTAGCATTGTATATTTGTAAGTATTATGAATGGCCATCAATTAAGTGATGTAATAAGTAAAGATTGTACCACTATAGTATTTTCAAACCCAGAGTAAGCTTCAACAAACCAGACATGAAGAAAACACCAACACAATAATGGAGCAAATAATTCAACAACAATGCATACTAGGTTCAAAATTTCTCATTACCAAAGCATGAATTTATACAATGAGAGAAGATGTTATGGGAAATCATCTTCTTCTACAATCTCTCAACAATATATCCATGAATCTCTCAAATATATTTCCTAACCTTAATTATACTTTCGAGACATAACAAATAACAATAATACTAAACAAACACAATTACATATAGAATATGATAAATTAATCATTATTCCAACATTTCTCCCCCATAATGATCATTTGTAAATATTCCAAGATCATCTATGAATTTGTAGAACTTTTCCTTTGATAGTGCTTTGGTGAAAATATCAGCTACATGTTCTTCTGTTCTACAATACCTGATATCGACCACACCTTACTGAACCAAATCACGAACAAAATGATATTGAATATCAATATGCTTGGTATTCTTATGAAAAACTGGATTTTTGGTGATCTGAACAACACTTTGATTATCACATATCAATTGAATAGGTTGTTCTTGTTGCTCACAAAGATCCTAAAAATGTCTTCTCAACCAAACTTCTTCACATGCTGCTATCGCTACTGCTTTATACTCTGCTTCTGTTGTGGAGAGAGAAACTATAGGTTTATTTTTAGTGCTCCAAGCAACTGCTGCTGAACCCATGCTGAAAGAATATCCTAAAGTTAATTTCCTATCATCCATTCAACCTGCCCAATCTGAATTTATATAACCAATAAGCCTGATTTGTAGATCTGTATATCAAAACATAACCAATTGTACTATGCAGATATCTCAAAATCCTCATAGCTTCTTTCCAATGTATTTCCTTGAGGTTTTACATGAATCTAGATAACATAATGACTGCAAAAGATATATTCGGTCGAGTTGTAGTTAAGTAGATCAAACTTCCAACCAATTGAAGATACAAAGTAATATCAACTGATTTGGAGTCATCATGTCTGTATAATTTCAACCCAACTTCCAAAGGAGTTGTTGCTAGCTTGCAACTCATAATTATGAACTTCTTCAAAATATCCAAAGTATAATTCCTTGTGACATCAAAATACCATCTTTTTTCTGCCAAACTTCAATTCCCAAGAAATAATGTAACTCTCCAAGATCTGTCATCTCAAACTCAACAATCATGTGTGACTTAAACTTTTGAAATAACTCAACACTGTTTCCTGTGTAGATAAAATCATCAACATAAAGTGAAACAATCAGAATATCCTGACCTGAATGAAGAATATAAATATTGGGCTCATATAAACTTTTGATTAAGCCACGATCCTAGAAGTATTTATTAATTCTTGAATACTAAACCTTTGGTGCCTGTTTAAGACCATATAAATCCTTCTTCAACCTATAAACTTTATCTTCTTTACCTGGAACTTCAAAACCTTCAAGATGCTCCACACAAATTTCTTCATCCACATAACCCTTCAAGAAAGATGACTTAACATCCATTTGAAAAATTGTCCATTTATACTGAGAAACTAATGAAAGAACCATCCTGATTGTATCCATCTTTTCCACCGGGGCAAATGTCTCAATATAGTCAATGCCTTCTCTCTGTGCATAACATTTTGCAACTAAACGAGCCTTATACTTATCAATTGTGCCATCTAATTTATACTTATTTTTATAAACCCATTTAGTACCAATCACCTCTTTACCTTTTGGTAAGTTCACCAAATCCAATGTATCATTTCTCACCAAATCATTCAATTCTGCTTCCATAGCTTCATTCTTTCTTTCTTGATGCTTCTACATAATTTTGTGGTTCATCCATCTTCATTACCTGTGTCATAAGTTCATAATTCACAACATTACTTTGGGATTTAGTAATCCTTCTTTCAAAATTTCTATCTAACATATTGTTTTCTGAATGACTTCTTTCAAACGACATAGGTTTCTTCTTAACTTCATATTCCTTTAATGACTTGTAATGTGATTCACCATCAATAGTAACTGTATCTTCTTTTAATTTCAATTGTACAAGTTATGATTGATAAATTCCCTGCTCATAAAATACAAAATCTTTGCTTATTATTACTTTCTTTGCTGGAGGATCAAACAACCTGTAACTTCTTGTTTCAATATTGTAACCAATGAAAATACACTTCACACTTTTACCATCCAATTTTATTCTCTTTTCCTTCGGAACATGTGCATATGCAATGCAACCAAAAACTTTCATATGTGCAACACTTGGTTTATGTCCTAACCATGCTTCTTCGAGAGTCAAATTCAACACTTCCTTTGTAGGACATCTATTAATAATGTATATTGATGTGTGTACTGCTTCATCCCAAAACTCATTACCAAGTGACTTAGCCTTTAACACGCTCCTAGCCATCTCAACTATGGTTTCATTTTTACTCTCCACCACTCCATTCTGTTGAGGAGAGTAGGAATTGGTAAACTCTTGATTTATACCATTCTTCCTGCAATAATTCAAGAATTCATTTGACCTGTATTCTTCCCCATTATCTATTCTTAGGGTGAGAATATTGAAACCACTTTTCTTTTCAACCAATTCCTTGAACTCAAGAAAATGAGAAAACACTTCAGATTTCTCCTACAAAAAATACACTCAAGTCTTCCTTGAAAAATCATTAATGAAAGTGAGAAAATAACGAGCCTTTCCAAAATACATTGTCTCCATTGGACCACACATGAATTCACCAATTCTATATGTTCACTAGCCTTCCAAGTTCTATTTAAGAAAATTTCCCTATGTTTTTCCCCAAAAATACATCCTTCACACACTTCATCATCATTATTGATATAAGGAAGACCATTCACCATATTCTTCTTTCGAAGAAACACTAAACTCTAAAAATTCAAATGTCCCATTCTTAAATTCCAAATCTTGTTGTTCATGTCTTCTATTTCATTCAAACATTGTGAATTACTTGGATCAAAAGAAAGCTTGAAAATTCTATCTTCAGTCATTTCTCCTTTTTCCACAACTGCATTATGATTCAACTTATCCATGATTAAACATTCCTTGTTATCAAACACTAACTTATAGTTCTGCTCCATGATCTGTCCTACATAAAGTAGGTTCTTCTTCAATGCTGGTGTCAACAATGTGTCATCAATAAACTTATTCTTTCCATGCAATGCTGGAATTGCAACTGTGCCTCTCCCTTTAACTTCTAAAAATCTATCATCACCAAATACAATTTTACCAGCATAGTTGTCATTAATTCTAGTAAAAAAATCCTCTTGAGATGTCATATGAGTTGAACATCCCGAATCAATATACCATGCTTCACTTTCTTCATTATGTGTCATGAAACTTAATATGAATAACTTCTCATTCATGGTTTCTTCTACAATTGTATTATCACCTTTGTTTTCCATATCTCTCATTTTTGCATAACAATTTCTTTCAACATGACCATATTTATGACAATAATGACACTGTGGGCCTTGTTGTTCTTGATATCAATCTCTTCCTCCTCCTCTTCCATGAAAACCGTCTCTTCTTCTTCCTCTGAATTGACTTGAAATTCCTCTAAACTGACTTGGAGTTCTTCCTCTTCCTCTTGAAGTAAATTCATTTCCTTGATAATTCTGTGATTGTTGTGGAATTCTATTATGACTCTGATTTTGATATTGACTTCTACCTCTTCCTCTATGCCTTGTAGAAAAATCATGCTCCACTTCTCTAGAAAGTTGATTTTCTTCATCAGTAAGGAAAAATCCACTTAATTCATCAAGCTTCATTGTATTTAAATCTTTGGAAACCATAATACTAGTGGTGACCATATGAAAATTGGGCAAAACACTTCTCAAAATATTCTCAATTAGTCTCCTTTATGGAACATATTCACCTAAGGACCTCATCTGATTAACAATATATTGCATCTTTGTGATGTAATCATGAATAGATTCATTACTTTGCATCTTGGAATTTTCAAAATTTCTCCTTAGTGTTTGCAATTTAGCCACAACCACACCTTCATATGTATTCTTTAAAATATCCCAAGTTTGTTTAGATGATTCTGTAACATTAATTATTGTAAATATAGATTCTTCAACTGCACTCCCTATAAGTGAAAGTGCTTCATTATCTTTCTTAATATTTTCCTTTAAAACTTTCTTGTCATCATCGCTTAATGTTTTGAAGTCATCAACATAAGGAATAGTATATCCATCAATTACAAGCTCCCATAAATCTTTAGTGATGAATATAGGTTTCATGAGTTTTCTCCAATAGAAATAATTTGTGCCAACAAGTTTAGGAAACACAATAGTATTTGTCTCCATGAAGAATAAATAAGAACGAGAGAGGAAGAATACTCAAAAGAAAAATAATGTGTCCCACTTTGCCTGGGATGAGAACCAATGTCCCCCAAAATCGGGACTCAACCACCACCAAAAAATAATTCTTTTATTAATGTTTGAGTGCAATGAATAGATAAAAGCTCAATTATTTCAAATAATTACAGTCAACACTTCTTATATCTCCCTTCACTAACAAATATTACTTTTTGCTAGTTTATAAAAAACACCCTTTACAAAAAAAATTGTACCCAAAAATAATAAGAGATTTAAAATAATCCTTTTACACTTTATATCAAATGAATACTTTTACTTGTAAGATAATATGATCCTAAGATTAAAGAATCACGACAGAGGAAGTGATAAGACAAATTGCTAGAAATACTACAACCCTAATCCAACTGCTGGACAAGAGGAAGACATGAATACAAAAAAAAACTAAAAATCTGAAACAAGGAATACAATTGTGGCGACTTCTCCTCTCCTATTTCTCCATTCAAAACCATATGCTCCATTCGCCTCTTCGAATACTCATATCCAGTCGCACTAGCAATTACATGTGCCAACAAATAATCATGTTCAACAATTTATTTAGAGAACAAACTCACCCAAACAAGAAATTCACCCACAAAACTCCATCAATATCCACTTGCAAGTTTTTAAATGCTCCAAACGCTCCATGATCATGCTAATATAAATAATCAGCAAAATTAAAAATACAGAATTGACTTCACACCAGTTTCTCCAATATTCAAAGAGGCAGGTCGTAGCTCCAGGCCGTAACAAATCATGCCATTCTTTTCTCTGGTCCAAGCTTCTTATCAATCACTCCAATATGTACATCTGCATGGAGAAACAACAATTACACTAGTCCGTATGTCACCAATCATACAGTCCTCTTCCACGAACTTTACCCATGTTCTTCCATGCAACAACTCTACACTCGTATCCAAGCTCTGATATCAAATGAAGAAAAACACCAACACAACAATGGAGCAAATAATTAAACAACAATGCATTCTCGATTCAAACTTTATCATTACTAAAGAATGAATTTATACAATGAGAGAAGATATTATGGGAAATCATCTTCTCCTACAATATCTCAACAATCTCTCCAATAATCTCTCAATGAATCTCTCAAATATATTTCCTAACCTTAATTATACTTTCGAGACATAACAAATAACAATAATACTAGAAAAACACAATTACATCTAGAATATGTTAAATGAATCATTATTCCAACAAGACATTATGTCAAATGGATGAGGATTTTGCAACAGTTTCATCTAGTCATCAAATACAAAAAGGGAAACCATAATAAGTTGGAAGACATGCTTTTAAGGCCACACACATCCGAATTACAAATTTGGGAACTCTTATGTACATGGAGCCTTTTAACCATGATGCATACACAAAATATAATGACTTTAAAGAGGCGTTTGAACAACTACATGGAAAAATTAGTGTAGAAGAAGGTGATGATTGTCCCCCTTTCTAAACCTATGATTATGTGTAATTAATCATGATTTATGGATTCCATGTAATGGCATAAAAAAATTGTAAATATATTATTGTTTAATTATAAATGCCAACAAGTGACTGTCGGGGTGAAGCCTTAAAGTACTGGCCATGATACCACTAGAGGAGAGAGTGAAAAATCCTATAGAGGGAGTTCACTATGCCCTGACTAGGTAACCCAAGCTTCTCTGTTGAAGTATGATATTTGGGAATATTTAGATACTCCCTTTAATTCGGATTTCAAGGAAAATCAGTTAATGAGGAAGGGTTGGTGGTTGAGCAACCAACCACCCTCTATGAATACATGTATGTGAAATCTGGCTAGGACAACTGAAACTGGCATCCATAGATACAAAAACATACCAATTTTGCAACCCCATATTGACCCATGGGTTTCCCTCTGACAGAAGGAAGGGGACAGGTCAAAAACCTTTCCAAGGGGTTATGTGCACTAATGGAAAGAGAGAATGGAGGGAGACGTACAAGGGAAGAACATGAGGGGAAAGAGAGAAGAAGAGCTCTAAATATTAGGTCCGAGAGCCCAGAAACCCAACCTAAGTTGTGAAGGGAATGATCTTTATGTTGGGAAAGAATCTGATAAACCTCACAGAGGCACTACGCCAGGTGGGTATGGGAAAATATGAACTAAGAGTAGTGTGAAGGAGAGTAAATTTCACCTGTAAATCTCTCTAAGAATTTGAGAGAGACTTCCTAGTGGTATCATGACTTAGCATGGGGGTGGCCAAAGTGCTAAGAGTGAATGCATATGAGCCTACAGTTGGGTGGAAAGGTGAACACCCACAGTCCATTGGATGGATACAATCATACAAACATGTAAGTATTCCTTATACTCTGTGTGACTGAAATGTAATGTATGGTTGGATACCTCTGTTTGTATGCATGGATGGCTATATCCTATAATTGTACTAAAAAATGGTCATTCCTATTAATAGATTGAATTCTTGTAATTTGTAATATACCAGTTATAAAAAGTATGCAGAACATAAATAAAATGCTAGAAATGGCAGAATAATAGTAATATAACTAGCATAATCTCCACAATAACACAGAAAGGATATAAGAACAACAACAAAAATAACACTTTGATTTAGAAATCAATGTTCACGGGCCTCTTCAAGGGGGCTACCTCCAGTCGAGCAGTGATTTGTTACAATAATCTCCAAGCTAGGGTTTTCATACCCTCGACCCTTATTTATACTAAATATGTCTATCAAGAGAAGCATCTAGAGGAAGATCCTTCTAGAAGCGGAAGATTCTATTAGGTCTTCTTACATTCACCTTATTCTATTTTATTGAAAGGCCTTATTAATATTGACATTTATTACATCCGAATATATTGATCTACCTATGTGCGGGTTTGGACCCTAACATGTCCACCCCCTTAAAAACATCCTTGTCCTCAAGGCTTGAGATGTGGAAACTGTTGCAGAATGGTAGCTGGTTCCCAAGTGGCATCTGCTGGAGTTGTATCTTTAAACTGGACTAGCACTTCCTTGATGGTTCATTGATGTAGGCGATGCTCACGTTGGTCCAAAACTACTTCTGGCTGTAGCCAAATGGATCCTTCTTAAGCCAACTTGGGAAGGTTGGTTTGAATTTGGCACCTAGTTCCAATCACCTTCTTTAAGCATGAAACATGAAAAACAAGATGTAGCTTTGACTGACTGGGCAGAGCTAACTGATAGGCAACTTGTCCCACATGCTTGAGAACTGTATAAGGACCATAAAATTTTGGTGCTAGCTTCTGACACTGCTCGACCTTGAGGGAATTTTTCTTGTATGGTTGCAATCACAAAAACACCTAATCCCCTTCTACAAATTGGCGTTCAGAGCAACCTTGATCTGCTTGTTGCTTCATGCGATTCTGTGCCATGACCAAGTTCTCTTTAAGGGTATGAAGAATATCCTCTCGAACTGTAAGTGTTTGGCCAACCGCTTGGACCTTCGAGGTACCCGGTAAGTATGAGAGAACTGAAGGGGGCTTCTGTCCATATACCGCTTCAAAAGGAGTCATGCATGTAGATGTATGGTAGGAAGTGTTGTAACACCATTCAGTTAGGGGTAACCATTGAGCCCACTGATTTATCTTTTCAGAGGAAAAACACTTGAGATATGTTTCCAAACACTTGTTGACAACTTCAGTTTGACCATCAGTCTGGGGATGATAAGCTATGCTTAGATGCAATTGGGTGCCCTGTAGCTTAAATAGTTCTTGCCAAAAATTGCTTGTGAAAGTTGGGTCACGATCATAAACAATAGAGTGTGGCATGCCATGAAGCTTGAAGACCCGGTCCATGAAAATTTGATCCACCGTGGATGTAGTAAATGGGTGTTGAAGAGCACTAAAATGAGCATACTTGGAAAGGCGAACCACAACCACCATTATGACTGATTTATTTCCCGATTTGGGTAAGCCGGTAATAAAGTCCATAGAGATATCCTTCCAAATAGCAGGTGGAATTAGAAGCGGTTGTAGTGTGCCTGAAGATTTGAATGTTTCTCCCTTGTTGCGTTGACACACCTCACATTCAATGAAAAAATTACGGATGTCTTGTTTCATACCATCCTAGAAGAAAGAACGTTTGACCCTGTCATAGGTTTTGGTGAACCCAGAGTGCCCTACTGTGGGCTGTGGGTGTAGCATGAAGCTCAGAAAGTATCTTGGATTTAAGATTTGATTGTTTACTTAAATACAAATGACCTTTGTATCGAAGCTCATCCTGGAGCCAAGAGTACCCTGGGGGAGATGGAGCATTGGTCTGCAATTGCTGGATCAATTGCAAACTTTTGGGATCTTGTAGCCTTTCCTGGTGCACAGCTTGGAGCCAATCTGGTACAGTGAAGGAAAGAGAAAAAAAGGATCCTTCTTCTTCATATTTTTAGGACARTGCATCCACCACCACATTGTCTTTTCCCTTCTTGTAAATGATCTCATAATCATATCCAAAGAGCTTAGTCACCCATTTTTGTTGCTCCGGGGAGGAAATGCATTGTTCCAGAAAGTACTTGAGGCTTTGATGGTCTGTCTTAATTTGGAAAYGTTGCCCCAAGAGATAAGGGTGCCATAGATCAACGRCATGTAGAATAGCCAACATTTCCTTTTCATAGATGGGTTTTCCCAGATTCCTTTCAGATAGTTGCCTGCTGGTGAAGRCCAAAGGTCAACCCTCTTGCATAAGGACAACAACGATTCCTTTCCTTGMGGCATCACATTCCAACACAAAGGTATTTTTGAAATCAGGAAGGGCCAGAAACAGAGTGGTGCACATGGCCATCTTCAAGGTTTGAAAAGCTTGAGCAGCGGTTGGAGTCCAAGTGAAAGAGTTCTTTTTGAGGAGAGTCGTGAGAGGTGCTGCAATCTTGCCATAATTCTTAACAAACTTGCAATAATACCTTGTTAAGCCCATAAATCCACGCAATATTTTGAGAGTCTTTGGGTGCGACCTGTCTTGCATAGCTTCAATCTTTTTTGGATCCACCCTAACGCCATCCTTGCCAACCAGATGACCCAAGTATTCTACTTCTGAGGCACCAAAAGCACATTTAGACTATTTCAGGAAACATTTGTGCTGAGAGAGTAGATGGAGAACTCAATCCACATGAGTAAGATGGCCTATCCAGGTTTTTCTATAGATTAGGATATCATCAAAGAAAACTAATACAAAATGATGGAGAAAAGGACGGAAGACATGATTCATGAGGCTTTGGAAGGTGGAGGGGGCATTACACAAGCCAAAGGGCATGACCAAAAAATCATAGTGGCCCTCATGAGTTTGAAAGGTTGTCTTGGGAATGTCTGCCTCCTTCATACGTATCTGGTGATAGCCCGAGAGAAGATCAATTTTAGTAAAGAATTGGGCACCACTCAATTCATCCAGGAGGTCATCAATGACAGGAATGGGAAATTTGTCTTTAATGGTTAGTTTGTTGAGGGCACGTAAGTCAGGACACATTCTCCAAGAACCTTCTTTCTTCATGACCATGACTACAGGAGAAGAGTAAGGGCTCGTACTACGGCAGATAATGCCTGCAATAAGGAGTTCCTGGACCATTTTCTCAATTTAATTTTTTTGTGAAAAGGGGTGGCGATACAGATGGATATTGGGAGGAAGGCTTCTGGGTACAAGGGGAATGGAATGATTATGAACACCATGGGAAGGAGGGAGTCCTTGGGGAGTGGAAAATACCACTTTGTGTTTAGAAAGGAGGGCTTGGGGGTCTTCCGGCACCGGGGGGGGGGGGTCTCTGTTGCTTGTATGGCATGGAGTTGGGAAATGACA
This sequence comes from Picea glauca, assembly GCA_000966675.3. NCBI lineage: Eukaryota > Viridiplantae > Streptophyta > Pinopsida > Pinales > Pinaceae > Picea > Picea glauca. The sequence continues at coordinate 494,765 of JZKD02S2081148.1, forward strand.
CCAGAATGACCTTTTTTGAGTAACTTTTCCATGCGATGGGAACTAATGACCTCATGTGAACCAGGGATGATGCCTTGGAATTTATATTTGTGGCCTTCCTGGTTGAATTGCATGGTTAATGCCTTAAAATCCATGAGAATGGGACCCAAAGTCCTTAGCCAGTTTGCACCCAACACAATGTCACAACCGCCCATGTCGATAGAAAACATATGGGATTTTAGGTGGTAGTCACCGATTTGGAGATGCACATTTTCACAGCGCCCTCCACATTTCATGGAACCACCATTGGCAATCATGATTTGGAAATTGTTGACGGCATGGTTGTAGCAATGAGTTTTTTGGGCAATGTGGCGATGAATAAAATTATGGGTGCTTCCACTATCAACCAGAATGATGAACTTTCGATGCTTGATGTAACCAATTAACTTGAGGGTTTGGGGGGCGGAGAATCCAGTGAGAGAATTGAGGGAAATGATCGGTTCCACTTCAGGAGGGTCTGAGGGAGGGGTTATATTAGTGATTTCAGGTGACTCAGGCACAAGGGGAGTTTCAACATCCTCTTCCGAAATCTCCTTAGATATGGCCATAAAAAGATTTTGTTCCTTACACTTGTGGCCCAAGAAATATTTTTCATAACAATTATAACAAAGGCCTTTGAGTTGGCGTTCAACCATTTCAGCCCTGGTCAATTTTTGGATCTTTAATGGGGCGGAAGGAGTAGTGGGATTTATGGGTTTAGGGTGAGGGATAAAGGAGGGTTTACGGTTTTGATTGGATACCACCTACTGTGCTTCTTTATCTTTTTTATTAGCCTCCACCCAACTCGAAGGTCAAGCCATGAGGACATGGGCCCAAATCCCCTCCTTGAGGCCACTGATAAAACACTCTCGAAAGAAAGCATCAGTCATGCCCTCTGTTTGAAAAGCCAGGTGCTAAAAGGCAGCTATGAAATCTTCTACTGTTCCTGATTGTTTCAACTTTGTCAAATGACCCAAATGGTTGGTGTCAGTGTCAAAGCATTCATAAAGCTCAATCACAAATAGGGTCCAAGCAATATACCCTTGATGGGAAGTTTTTATCCATTGCCACCATTGCCAACATTCTTGATCTAGATGGAGAACACCATACCGGAGTTTGACCAAGTCATCTGTAATGCCGTATAAAAAGATATAATGTTCCATTTGGGTGACACAACCAGTGGGGTCCGAGCCATCAAATTTGGTCACATCCACCCGTGGAAGGCATAGGTCACGTTGAAAGTGATGGGGCTGAAAGATATGGGAATGGGAGGAATGTTCACCTTCAGTATTTGGAGGCGCATCAGAGAAAGGGTCATCTGTAGGGATCTTCAGTTTGGTGCAGAGTGATGCAAAGACAGATTCAAGTTGGGTGGTCATTTCTTGTTTGACTTCTTCCATTGAGGACTGCATGGTTATATTTATGGTTGTATTGATGGATGAATCGATGGAGGCAATAGTAGCACTGAGTTGTTTCACTTCTTTTTGGGTCTCGAGGAAACTAGATTGCAAGGTGTTGAAGCAAGCTTCAAGGTCTTGGCTATGGGTATGGGCCATGAGGATGGGTGAACTGAAAAGGGGTGGGTGGGGTAATTTTTTTTTCCAAAAAATGATATGGATGAATGTGATAAGGGCGAAGAGATGAATCCAATGGAATAGGTCTCAAATAATGGTGAAAAAATTTCTAGATTTTTTTTTTTTTTTTTTTTACACCTGCGGAGTTATACTTCGGTCTAAAGAATACTACAGTGATGAAATCCCCAAATGATTAACCAGAAAGAAATGTGTATTTACTTGGCAACTCGAACACAGTTGCGCGACGATAGATCTTGTCTGTTTTAATTTGTTTATGTTTCTGTCCCCCAAAGGTTAGGTATTCAAGGGTTCTACAGACAAGGGTTTTCCCTGTGCTATAGCTCTCTGATGTACGTGCGGGGTCCAATAGTAGTACTCGACCTAATATCTTAGGGAACTAACTAAGGAGGATAGACTGTACCCTTAGTCGTACTACTTGACTACCCAGGTACTAGAGAGTATCTTCCCAAGTGTTGTTCTCGGTGGCACTATAGCAGTCAGGCGACCGATCGATTTATCTAAAGAGGGCTTCAAGAAATCTAGGTTGATCCATACACAGGTGTTGTCTGATGTGATACCACTCGAAGGGGTACCAACAGGGGTTACAAGGGTGGCCAACAGATGTTCGCTTAAGAACCACTTGTATTTCTTGCGTGTATGAATCCCTCAACTACAGGTTTATCCGCGCAATGACAGATCTCTATGGCTTAAAGACATTGGAATACGTCTCTACCCTGAAAAAAAATTTC
>JZKD02S2081148.1:497460-511415 GCA_000966675.3 Picea glauca
CCTTATTTATACTAAATATGTCTATCAAGAGAAGCATCTAGAGGAAGATCCTTATAGAAGCGGAAGCTTCTATTAGGTCTTCTTACATCCGCCTTATTCTATTTTATTGAAAGGCGTTATTAATATTGACCTTTATTACATCCGAATATATTGATCTACCTATGTGCGGGTTTGGACCCTAACATAATTACTGTAAGTCTATGTGCTTGAAATAATTATGAAGTTGCACATGTGATTTCAAAATTGAATATGAGCATCATGTAATGACTCTAAGATAAATAAAATGAGCTTGATTTCCTGGGTTATGGCTACACATGGAAATATCCATCATTGAAATGGGTTTCTTGTGAAAGGAAAACTAGAGCCATAAGTAAATAAATGAATGAAAAATGTTAAGTATCAGTGATGAGACTCAACATTCATCGATTCCAGGATGGAATATATCTCAGTCGCCCAAATACGGGATAGTCTAGTCGGAAAAAATACATGCATCATTGATGATTGAATCTCAGCCATCAAATTTGAGCATCGAGTGATATCGACCATCGAGTTTCATAACCAATATTAGGAGGGAGTTCCACGACCAAGGGAACTGGAGCATCAAACCTCGGGGGAATTCTAAGTCTAAACCCATTTGGAAGTTCTGATACCTGATAGTCAGGGATGAGGGTTCTAGCCCCTGGTTCCAAGCCTTTAATTATAAGCATAATCCCAAGATAGAGAGAGGGTGACATCAAGAGAGACGTGTTGCACCAACATGGCCGACATGAGGTCAAGATATTTACATTTGTCAACATTTTATTCACTGGAAATTCAAGTGTGGATCCTGGTTAGGCTCAAGCCTTCAGAAGGGTTCCTTAAACTTGAGTTTTCGAATTTAAGCCGTAGATCTTGTAATGAATATCGGGGGTTGTAACCTCATGATTAACGGTCCTTAATCACCTCGTAATCCCCAGACAATGGACCTCAGGGAGTTTTAGGTTACAGGAGATAAGGAAAGTGTTGCAGTACAAAATCTACCAAGACAAGAACAATCAATCTGTGGATTGATGAGCTAATCTCCATTGTTCGATGCTTGGAGCCAAGACCACACCAGAATTGTGAAAGGAAACCCTAACAACTGTCATCTTTGAGTGCGAGATATCTCAATTGTAGATCTCATAGACCTGTAACCATGAGAATCAACATGGTAATCTGTACCTTAATCATGGAATTACCCTAATTAAGTATCTTTTAATCCTCGAACGATAGAACTCGGGGGTTTTAATATACAAAATATCGGTAAGGGGCCGTGGTCCTAGTTTCTGTGATTGCGTGGTGGCGCCATGTGTTGTGACAAGGGAGGGATACATGTCACCCCTCAGTGGTGCCACATGTCACCTTGATTTGGCATATTTGGACGAAGGGTCTAGTGGAAAATGAGTTCCACATGTCGAGTGGTATGGGTGTTGCATGTCATGCCAGGTGGCATGACCAAATAGGGACATGTGCCCCAATATGCCAACTATAATTAGATCTCAGTTGTCAGGGTATTTTGGGAAATAAGCCTTACAAAAAGGGCCAATAACCGATGCCTAGAAGATCCGAGACGACGTTGGATGATGTCATTAAAAAATGAGGAGCTGAAAAGTGTCAGCATCTTGTTGGGTGAACCTTGGGAGCTACGATGATGTGTATGCCGTGTCAACCCACATGGGAGGTCCACATGTCACATGGTAATCATTCCACGTGTCAATTGGTTTTACAATTTCCAAATAGAGCTCCATGGGAAAAAAATGTGTCATCATGAGATGATGGTGGACACATGTCGTGATGTGGTTAGGACATGTGGTATGCTAGGATATGGCCACCTATACAAGATGCCATCTCATTTCAGTGTTAGTATTCATGTGTTGCAATGTGACAAAGGAGAGGTGGTGCCATATGATGGGGCCATGTATCTTGGGTGCCAACTCATCTTGGATCGAGACTTTTGGTGCATTGCAAAATGAAAAAAGGTCGACACCCTGATGACTGATGTCCCGATATCCCGAGGTTCCGCTATCTCAATGACTGGTGGACATGTGTCATTGACTAGTGAGACTGGACCTCAGGAGGATGTGGAGATTGATGCTAGGCACAAAAAAGGCTGAAGGTCGATATGCCGAAGGTTTTGTAGCTAGGTGGCAGCTTCCACGCTAATGCCACACTGATGCACAATCAACAACCATGTATCGCATAAAGGACACATTAGTGCCATGTTGGATGGGCACAATGACATGGAGCCACATGGTGGTATGGAGGCATTTGTTCAATAAAGGTATAGAAACTTCAAAGGGCCATAAATTTTGATATAGAGCTATGTTTTGAGCAAACTTATAGTTATTGGAAATCCCTTGACGAGCATAAGACAATGGTGTCCTCAAAGGGAGGTTAGGAAATGGTTGAAGCAAGGAAAAAATTTAATACCCCATCCCTTAAAGGGGTAATTATGGGGTTGGGTGTCTTACAAGGTGGTATTTGAGCATGGTTCAAACACTAGGCCTGGATGGGCTAGAGATTAGTCTCATGGATGTTTTATTAATGCTAGAGATGAGCCTATTTAAATGAGTTCTCTGTGTTTAAAATCTTTCTTAATATATGCACCAGTTCCTTGAGGAGGAGGACAATTGTTTGAAAATTGTACCTTAGAAATTCTAGCTGAATTTCAGTAGAGGAATTATGTTGTTCCTTTGTCAAACTAATAACTACTCTTACATGAGTAGGGATGTGATGGTAGGAATTAATGGTAAGAACTGAATGCAAAGAGAAGAAATGGTAAAATCCTATTATAGGATTGTAATTTTTCCTTTAATGATGGGTTGTTGAATCCATGATAATTATGATCGCTGCTTAGAAAATGGGATAAGTCCTGTATGTATAAATACTCATGACTCGAGGACTAATGAAAATGTGTAAGGTCAATTTACTTGACCCATAATGGTTGAAACCTACAACAAGGATAATCTATTTAAGCAGGATAAAGAGGATTCCTTTAGGACTTTTGCTAATCCTCATAAAGAAGAAATGTGACATGAACATATGAGCGAATTTATGAGATCATGAGTATTGGATTATGCATGAAAATAAAATATGAGGACATGTTGTAATGCATATGATAATGGTTGCATGTATGTAAAATGAAAATATGCTCAATATAAACTATGGTTGGTTGTAATGTAAGGCCTGTTTTTGGATCGTATTGATCAATAATACCTAATATCAACAAGGGAGTTAACAATATGAATGAAATGTTGATAATGTTGCTTCCTATTTCCTTAGGAAGACAAGGCTACAATTATTAATGGAGAATTGATATAAAGTCTAACACATGTAGTGCTGGAGCATTACTAGATGACCAATGGGTCATATTGACATCTAGAGGTGGATGACAACCATACATGAATGGCTGGGTATGCCCATATAGTAGAAAAAGGGAATCCAAGAAATGGTTTCCTTGATAAAGGTTTATTAAGCAAGAATGGTTGAAACATGAAAGAAAGATGGAATTGAACACTTTTTTTGTTCTGGGTAATACTGTATTAGCTACTTACATTTTTTGAATTGTGGGTTTCTTTTGTAACAAAAGAGAAAGGGTGGTTTCTTGCTAGTTGTTTCCATGAAAACAAAGCATCATAATTATGAATACTCCTATGAGACTTTTCATAAGAATGGATGTAAGATCTATGGGAGGAAGGATATGGAAATTTGAAATGTCCATGTGTGTGAATGACATAGAAAAAGGTTCAAGTAGTGGACTTGCATGCTAAATATTTATCTATGTATATGCTTGAGTGCATGGATTTAATGCATTATAAGGTTGCCTGATGTGAAGGTTGATATTAAAAATCAAATAAATAAATATGAATGATATAAGAATTTGCAAGTGATGCACATGTATGGTGTATAAGTGTATGAATACTAAAGGGAATGATATGACTGCTTGAGTAAGAGGGTAGTAAAGCAATGAGTGTGCTTTCCTAGAATGAATAATGCCATGGATGCATGGCTGACCCTATGTTGGAGGGTCTGAGTATTTTGTTTAAATAATATCATGGTAAAGTATGTCATTCCCTCGAAAGAGATAAGATGAAATTCTAAAAGAACAATGAGCAATAGTGACCTTATTTGTTGGTTGTTATCTTGTAAAGAAGGCAACATAATTATGATTTTATTGCTGAGACTGGTCATGTAAGTGACTATAAGGTCTCATCAAAACTAGACGATGTTAAATAAATATGAATTAATGAGGTAAAAAGGTGCAAGTGATGCACATACATATATGTAGATATACATATACATGCTTAAAAGTATAATATGACTGCATGATCAAGTAGGATGTGAGGAAAGACTTGTACTTGCTAGATATGAGTGATGCCATGGATGCATCATTGACACTATTTTGAAGAAGTCATGACTGTTTTGTTTTGAATGATAGCTTGAGGAGGATGTGTTCCATTCCCTCTGGAAAAACTAGTATAAATTGATGAAAGAGTAAATGAGTAGGGATGCTCTGTTGTCAGGATGAAAGGAAACATGATTATGCATTTAAAGACTGCATGTAATTGATTGTGAACAATCATGTATACAATTATTTAAATCGACAAGCAATGTGGAAAATGTGAAGTGTGCTGCTGGTGGACATACACAACATGCAAGCGCATGTGGTTAAGTGCATGGAAGCACAACTTGAAAGAAATATGATAACATAAAGATATCTATTTGAATGTATTTGAAATGCATCATAAGAATGCATGCTTATACTCCCAGTGGAATATTGGACAAAAATATGAAATAATTAAGCTGAGGCTAACTCAAGATTGAGGTCATGTCAGATAGTTTGGATATGCAACAAGAGAGTTTCATGTTGAAGAAGTTCCTATGGAAGAATTGTGAAGACTCTGCCAAGAGAACAAAATCATAACCTTAATGACTGCTAAAAAATTAAGCAGTGGGCTGTAAAGCCTATTTATAAAAGAATCCTAGATTACATGTTAAAATATCAGGCATGAGTAAAAATACATGCAAACAAATGAGGACCAATCTAATTTCTGGTTGGGAAATATGCATAATTCCAAGTTCATAATTCATTATGAATAAGGAGCTCGTTGATGTAGCATGCTGAATTATCCAACAAGGTTAAGGTGAACATGACCAAAAATACTCAAGGAAAAGAGAAGGGAGGTCCGAGGAAGGGGTAAATTGTAGAATCAAATGAGAAAATTATTAATACTTTTCTCACTATAGAACTCTAAATGAAGAGGCAAACTTGTGTTCTTTAAAAGAGTAGCTATGAAAATAAGTGCAGCTGGTAAATGAAAGATAAAATTGATAAGTATGTGTAAATGAATGGGCTTGGTTGAGCCATGATAAGTAAAGGCAGTGAGGCCTTGGAAATAATTCAGCTGGACTGAAAATCTTGGGCTATGTAGAAGGAGTTGGACAAAGGAAGAGCCCCTTGACTCCTTTCCTATTGTTTATTGTGTTTCTCTGGTATGAGAACTAATAGATTGTTATGTATAAATTCTTCTAGCACGAGAATGATGATAGTTGTATGAATATAGATACATTTGAAAATGGGATTGTGATTGCACTAGTTAACACATTAAGGATTAATGTGATATAGTGCATAGAGATATGTTGGGGCATGTATGAAACTGTTTTATTGATTTAAATGCTACGATACATGCATTTTTATTTTACATGAAAACTGATATAATTTTGATTGTGATGATGCATGATATATGTAGGAAATGATTGGAGATGTTGAGGAAGGACAACTACCAATGGTGGAGAACCTCAAATAGAGGTTAAATGCAAGAAGGATGCCGATAAAAAAAAATCGTGAAAGGGATCGTGAGAGTTCCCATGAAGCACCATTGATGAGGTAAAAATCAGAAAAGGGTGCTGGAAGCCAGAACAAGTATAAAAACCTCGTGCCCATGTGACATGAGAATTTGAAAAGGGAATGGGTAAGAATCCCTTCTGAAATGTTTTTATTATTTAATGATATGCATGCAATTTTGAGTGGCTGTTGTATGCCATTGATACCCAAGCAGGGTATGATTCAGGAAAAAAGAACTTGAAGGATAGAGGGAGGAGCCTTTAGCAGCCAAGGATGATTCAAATTCTTGCAATAAAATTCATGAACAAAGTGTCATGAACACTTTGACCAATAAGGACGACTGGGGACAAGGGTGCTCATAAGAAGCACATTGAATTGAATGCATTGAGGAAATGCATATTTGCATGAGAGGGTAGGTAATAGAATTCCCATTATGGAAGAAGGACCTTCCAATATTATACCAGAGTTAAAGAATGGTAAAGAGATAAATTGGGTAGCCATAAATGTTGGCACCCTGGTTACCAATGAAGAAAGAATGCTTGAATGCATTCATGTGTGCTCATTTGAGGCTAATATCAACTCAAAGTAGGAGGGACAATCCTACTTTAATAATGAATATGGATAGAGAATCCATGTGGTGAGAGGTTGGTTGAGTTCCAACACACCATGGAAAGAGTGCCTAACATGAACACAAATTATAATAAAAAATAAAGGCAAGGGTGCATTGTGTGTAAATGTGGCCATGGACATTGGCACATTGGTTAAATTCATATGATGAATTGATTGAATTTGAAAAGGCTTGGTATGATGAAGTAATGCATGTGTAAGGAATGCTATTTCCTTTATATTTTATAACATTGAATGGAAGAATGTGATGCAATTTTTAGTATGCACAATTATGAAAATTGTTTGGACATCACTACAAGTGTGCAATGAAAATATAATGTGCATGAGAACTAACAATTTGTTTGGCTGTGTGAAGAATGAATTGCAAAAAGAAGAGTCCTAGATATGGAATAAAAATAAGTCCATAAGGGGGACCAATGCCTGTTGGATATGAAAAGGCCAAACTGCTATGAGAAGGAAATCTCATACTTGTGAATCTGGTTCCTATGTGGAACATATCTGAAAATGCAAATGTGAAATTTGAAATCTGTGGGTGACAGATTTGAAAGAAATTTGATTGAAATTAAATATGTATCTCATGGTTAGTGTATGCATGTGATACATGTGAGATAAGGGATCTGTCATGGAGGGGTAGATGATGGCTGTTAAGCTTGGAAAGCATGGTAAAAGGCTACTGTGTGACATGAGAACCCTGTGATAAGCCATGATCGCCATACATAATGACGTGTTGTGCTAACATGGGTTAGAGGGATGTATTGGAAAGAGAAAGCCAGAGGGGTGCCTTCGTTGTAAGACTCAGTAAAGTCTCAAAAAATATTCTTGTGTGAGAAAACCTTGGCAAGGAAAGATGGATCACCCGAGGGACTGTATAGTAGAGATGAGGATGCCTGAGCCTGGGCCTAGAGGGTGAGTGACCACAAGGAAGAGGATACTTCGGTAATTATTGTAAATTATTGGTTTAGATCATGCACACAATGTGTATTTCAAGGAAATATAGTGAGCCAAGTACATATGAAATCCACACAGATGAAAATCCATGAACTGCACAGATAAGAATTGTGCTTATTTGTGAATATTTCCTCTTGAGTTTGAACAAAAATAAAATGTTTTGCATGAAATTGTAATTAATATGCTTGTTATTGAAATTGATGTAGGCATGTGCTAATTCCAAGAGTTTGGGAAACCACCAGATTATGAAGGAAAGGAAGATGATGTTGAAGCAGTTGAAGGATAAAGGCATGGCATGTATACTGAGGAAGAACACCGAGGATGGTGTTCCTTTGAAGGGGGAGAGAATTGTCACACCCCCCTTTATAAACCTATGATTATGTGTAATTAATCATGATTTATGGATGCCATGCAATGGCATAAAAACACTGTAAATGTGTTATTGTTTAATTATAAATGACAACCACTGATTGTAGGGGTGAAGCCTTAAAGTAATAGCCATGATACCACTAGAGGAGAGAGTGAGTAAGCCTATAGAGGGGGTTCATTATGCCCTAACTAGGTAACCCAAGATTCTCTGCTAAAGTATGAAATTTGGAAATATTCATATATTCTCTTTAAATCTAATTTCAAGGAAAACTAGTTAATGAGAAAGGGTTGGTGGTTGAGAAATCAACCACCATCCATGAATAAATGTATGAGAAATATGTCTAGGACAACTGAAACTGTGAACCATAGGTACAACAATGTTAGAATTCTTTAACCCTAGATTGACCCATGGGTTTCCCTCTGATAGAAGGAAGGGGATAGGTCGAGAACCTTCCCAATGGGTTACGTGCAAGGGATGCACAAATGTAAAGAGAGAATAGAGGTAGGTGTGCAAGGGAAGCACATGAGGGGAAAGAGAGAAAAAGAGCTCTGAATCTTGGGTCTTAGAGCCAAAAAACCTAACCTAAGCTATGAGGGGCATGATATTAATGATGAGAAAGCATCTAATAAACCTTGTAGAGGCATTGAGCCAGGTGGGTGTGAAAAAATATGAACTAAGAGTAGTGTGAAGGAGAGTGAATTTCACGTGTCAATCTCCCTGAGAATTTGAAAGAGACTCCCTGGTGGTATCATGGATTAGCACGGGGGTGTCCAGAGTGCTAAGAATGAATGCATATGAGCCTACGATTGGGTGGAAAGGTGAACACTCATAGTGAATCGGTTGGATACAATCATACAAATAGATAAGTATTCCTTATACTCTGTGTGATTGAACTATAATGTATGGATGGATACCTGTTTTTGTATGCATGGATGGTTATATCCTGTAATTGTACTAAAAAATGGTCATGTCTATTACAAGATTGAATTCTTGTAATTACTGTAATTCTGTGTTCTTGAAATAATTATGAAGTTGCACATGTGATTGCACAACTGAATATGAGCATCCTGTAATGACTCTAAGATAAACAAAATGAGCTTGATTTCATGGGTTATGTGTGCACATGTAAATATCCATCGTTGAAATGGGTTTCCTATGAAAGGAAAACTAGAGCTATAAGTAAATAAATGAATGAAAAATGTTGAGTATGAGTGATGAGACTCAATAGCCATTGATTCCCAATCCAAAGTAGAACTTAGCCATCCAAAGACAGGCTAGTCCAGTCGAACAAAATCCATGCATAATTAGCGATTGAATCTCAACTGTCATATTTGAGTGTCGAGCGATCTCGACCATCGAGTTTTGTAACCAAGTTCAAGAGGGATTTCCACGACTCCGGGCACTAGAGCATCGGACCTCAGAGGAATTCTAAGTCCAAACCCCTTTGGAAGTCCTGATACCTGATATCCATGGATGAGGGTTCCAGCCCCTGGTTTCAAAACTTTAATTATAATCATAAGCCTAAGAAAGAGAGGGTGACATTAGGAGAGATGTGTCTTGCTGTTGGTTTACTCACTTCCCTTAGGGGGTTATCTGAGTTATTGACCCAGGGTTCATGTCATTCGGGGTTCCAACAAATCCTCTAAAACTATCATCCCCTACGCAGTCTCACCCAAGATAGCTTTAAATGGATGACTATAAGACTCAGGTGTTTACAGCCTAGGACAGAGTAGGGGATAGGGGTTTCTTGGATAGGGTAATATACTGTGAACCGTAAAGGGGAGTACCTATTCCTTGGATTTCCATATGAATATCCCACAATTTAATTGAAGTTAACTATAAATAGATCCATAACCAAGTAATAATTCATTCATCAAGTTTAATCATCAATTGTTGAAAGAAAGAAGAACCATTCATACATTTAACATATTATACGAGAATTACCGTGGTTCACCCCCTCCTGGGCTACGTCCACAAATATTTGGCTCCTGGCTCTTGTATTATGATAATTCTGCATTTCTGGTGCCTCGCGCTTACAATTCTCCACCAAAGCTGGGTAAGATCTATGTGAGGCGAACTAGATCACACCAGGATCCATGGCCTGTGGTCTAATCCTCAGATATATCTCTCCTTTGCTCAACATCTTACAAAATCAGTTTGTACCGCTCATAATATTACAAAAGAAAAAAATGCTAATGACTGCTAAAAATGAACTCTCTTATATGATACTTTCGTATCTATATTTATACATTTCGGGCTCTTCATCCTTTTTTTCGAATATTACAAAAACCCTAAACCTTCTTATGTTAGGTATTTTTCCCATACGCATGTTGTTCCTCCTCCAGTTGTCTCTTTCCTTTGTGCATGCTTTCTTGCATGCGCGCGTGATGTTCTTCTTCCAGTTGTTACTTCAGTTTTTTGCATGCTTTCTTTCCCATGATTGTTCTTATTTCCTCTTCAGCCTGGTGCCAACAGGCCCCCAACACCAACATGTGACTCATCCCGAGTCACCTAGTTTCTTTGTGCTTCCTCGATCTCCTTTGTGATTGTTGGAACTGTTCCTGCAACTTTACTGCTCTTGTCAGTGCCTGCACTGGTTTCTCCTTGATGGTGTCGACTGTATGAGCTGCCACTTCTTCGCTCATCAGTCCTGTGCATTCTAGCTGAGTCTATGCTATTTGCGTTATGGATTCTTCCATGTGTGCAGGTACTTCATCTACTTGTTCCTGCAACGGTTCTATTTTAGCCTGACTCTCCTGTTTTTTTGTTTGCGCAATGATAAGTTCTGCATGTATCTTCTTTAGTTCTTGTGTTCCCTTGACTCATTCTGGGATTGGTATAGTCTTTTGTCTCTACTTGAGTTCTTGGATCATTGCATTGATCCTATCCTCCTCCTTGTCCTAGTGTTGGAATTATGGATTCTCTTCCATCCTTGTCCAAAGTTGCGCTGCTTTATCCAACAAGTTGGCTGCCATGCTGACCTATTTTTCCAACTCTTGGAGCTCCATTGCTGCTTCCTTCTTCCTTTTCTCTTTCACTGGTGGTGGATTTTTTGATCTAATATGTCTGCGGAGAGTCTCTATCTCCTTTTGATACTGATCAATTGCCTGCACAATTTGGTCGATCTTCTCTGCGACTGGGAGTTCTTTTCCTTGCACAGTGGTTGGAAGTTTCTCGAAAGATTCTTCCACTCTTTTTTCCATCTTGTTTCTGCGTTCTTTCTTGTCCTTGGTTTCCGATTGAGCCTATGCACAAACTGTTTCCAGCACTTCCCGCCTCTTGTTTCTTGCTGTAGCTCGACTAAGTTTTTATGTGCTCGAGCCCGCATCTTGTGGTCGATGCTAACCTGTAGTTTGTGTAATTATTTTGATGGCATCTGTGTCAAGACCAATTGGATTTGATCCAAATCCTTCAGTGGTGTCTGTCCCACAATTTCATCCATTCACAACATTCTAGAATTTATGTAGACCGTTGAATGTACCCGTGGTATGGGAAGAACTGGGTCACGTTCTTCTACCTCCACCCTTTCTGTGGCCTGTGTGGTCGATGGCTCTGTGCCTCTATTGGTGCTCATGATCTGGGCTTCCCCAAATTTCTTAAGGAGTTGTCCCATTTCTGTTAGTTCCTTCTACAGTTCATCCCGGTGGTGCGCAACATGATCAAAATCTTCTGCGAGGCAGTCTTGGACCATCCTGGCAATCATCTCTCCATCATCCTCCGTGATTGTGTAATTCGATGGTGGTCATTGTGCCTTCATTTTCTTGCGCTCACCTACATCCTGTACCGTTGGTCTCTTAGCCCCCCTAGTTCTTGTGTGATGGGGTTTGGTGAGATTTCTTGTGTTCCCTCAGCCGGTTTCTTCTGTCCCTTGGTCGACTGGGTGGTTTCTGTTCCTCCCTTCTAGGTCCCTGGTTTCTCTAAGCCATCATCTACCTGATTCGACTTGGGTTGGCCCATTCTTTGTCTCTTGGGTACTGGGATTTGTGGAGGCTATGTCTCCACCTGCGCATCCCCTCCTTCTGTTGTTTGTGCCGGTACTTCTCTGGGTATAGTTGGGATCCTGCATTCATCAGGCCATTCGTTGATGATCATGTCGATATCACCCTCAGTGACACAATAGCGCATCTGTAGCCACTATTTATCCGGGTCTTTCCTTGGTTGTATCCACATGGCTTGTCGCCTAGCCCAAAAATTAGCAATGTCCCCGTATCTTGTGATAGCCTCTGGTGTTATTCTCCATGCTCGTCCAATGGCTTCCTGTATCTCCCGTAGGTATGCTTCGAATATAATTCCATTCTCCTTATTCTTCTTGGCTAGTGGTCCATCTCTTAGGATGCAATATCTTTCTCCCCTTGGCTGTGGTGTGGTAGAAAAGATGACATATTCTAGTTCTCTCCATCCCATGAAATCCATGGGAGTGATCAACCATGAGTAATGAAATTTCGTACCTACATCCTATGTGTCTTTGTAGTCTATCTGAAATAAGTTTGATAGGTATGGCGCTTAGCTCATGAAGGTGCCTTTTGTGCACTGAGCTTCCACAACAATGACTCCTTCCGGTACTTCGTCTTTGCATCATTTTCATAGTAGTTTGCAGGCTAAGATATTTTCTCACAATTGTGTCATGACATCATTGATTCGTTTAATTATAATTCCTCTTGTTCCTCTGTTGGTGCCGTATTTATTTTTCATCTCTTCTACCAATACTTTTTCCTTGGAATTATCGTCTAGGATCAGTGTGGGATCCATACCCCCGGTGGGTAGACCTGTTATCTGTGTGATGAGTTCGACCATTATCTTCCAAAGTGTGGTATCTTCAACAACCCTAGAATTCCTATTCTTTCCATTCTAGTGGCCCACTGGTGTGGCTGAGTGATGGATTCGTCGAGTTGGTTCACGACTATTTTTTGCATAAAAACCTACGGTGCAAGCTCTAGGTATTTAGTGTCATCTGCTACGTCATGGTAGGAATACTTGAGCTTCCCGACGTGACCTAACATCTGTGGGTCCACCTGTACTCCCTCTGGTATGTGAGGTAGCACAATATCTGTAGCCAATTTCTTTTGAGGTGAACTTGGTATCTGAATTCGGTCCTCCTGTCGCAATGGTCGGTTCAAGGTCCCAACATCTTCAGGTTTCTCCTTCGCCATACATTCTTCCCAATCCATGGCCATTTCCCCTGTCAGATTGGACGAAAAGGAATCTGGGATGGGTCCTTGTGGGGTGTTTGGTTGCACTGTTGCATCCAGGTTCTGTGTGCTTCTAGTGGCTCCTACGGCTACTTCGATGTTCTTTTATGGTATTTCCTGGTGGGTTTCTTCTTCTTTGTGTTGGGGCTCGTACGCTGCTGCTGGTGTATCCTATTCCATGGCCTCTGTTTGTGGTTTCGGAGCCTCCTCAAGTATGGGTGTAGGCTCTACTAGAATTTCCTCTGGGAACGGGATTTCGTCAATGTCGACAATTTCTGTGGGCTTCTGTTCACTTTCTTTCGATGGTCCTTGCGACCTTGTTTGAGCCCTGGTTGATCTAGTTGTATGGCCTAGTTTTGTGAGTTTCGATGGAATGGGGTCTGTCAAACGATGGTGGGGTTTGAGTGTCTTTGGTAAGCTCTATGGTTTCACTCTATTCGTTCTTGTTGTTGTTGTTATTTTCCTATTCTCTGTTCGTGAATAGACTAGTTGCTGTTGTGCTCATGTGTTGTATGGGCTCGTCATGAAGCTTGTCGAGGACATTTTCCTCCCTTGTGTGATTAATGCACCATAACTGTAGGTTCAATGCATCTATGGCAGTTTCATACTTGCCATTATGTCTGATCTCCCATCTCCAATTGGAACGTTTTAATGTGGCATCCCCTTTGTCCTTGCCTTGCTTTAATTTTGCTTTTTGCTGTCTTGTCAGCTTTCTTTTGCTAGTTTTTCCTGCGTGTTTCTTTTTTCGACATGGTCGTTATATTTTCCCTTGATGGCTTCATGTTTCATATGTGGATTGCCCATCATATTATATATATATTTATTTATTCCGCGGTGGGTGGTCGAATATCTTTGTACATCTTCAGCTGACTCCCATTCACCGTTCCTGTTATAACCCTAAAATGCACCATACAGGTTTACCTGGCATCAGGCCAACTCATGCCTCTTCCTAGCCAAA
>JZKD02S2081149.1:0-18632 GCA_000966675.3 Picea glauca
GATATTTATGGTCAACACTTCAACCAATTCTTGTAGTGGACATGCGTATGTTGCGATTTCATGCCTTCGGTCACGAAATTGTAACAAAATGACTAATTATGAAATTATGTTGTTCGATTGGTTTGTCTGAAGCTAATATTGTAATGTCTTGACTATCCTTAGTAGATTGTATATGATTGGATGTCTAAAGAACTGCTAGTTCTAATTTGAATGTCATTGTATAAATATCGAGGACATTCATGCCTGAATATACAAATTGATAACAATATTAAGAAGGAAGCAAGACCAAACTTTATTCAGTACATGCACTTTGTTGATTATGGAATATAAGACTAGTTTATGTGCATCTGTCTTCTGAGTTTCTGAGTTTGTAAGTGTGTAGCGAGCATACTTATGAGGGAAGGCAAGGTCCCCTTCATCTAAAAAATAACGCCCTAGTTAGTTTTATTTATTTTTTGCATTGGAATTAAGTATGATTTCATTATTGATAGAATTTCATTAGTTCAATCCTTGTAGAAAGTTTGATAGAATTCCGTAGTAAGGTTAGTTAAATGATGTTATAGTTTTTTTCATGCTTGTAGTTTAACTAATGCTTGTGAGAACATGATTTTCATGCTTGATTGCCTGACAATTTGATTGGTGATTCATTGGACAAGAATTTTCAGAGCTACAGATTGATGTAATTGATGATCACCAATCTTCATTGGTCGACAATTGCCCATGATAGATATCTTGTCCACATGTATTAGTTTTTTATTTTGTTTCTTATGTTTTAATTGAAGGTTGTCAATCTAATTGACATAGTGGATCCAATGAATTACTATTGGATATAAAAATCTATATCCAACCTACAATTCTACATTAGAATATCCATTGTTAGATGAGCAACTAGTTTTGAAGTTTGTTACATAGCTTATTAGAATGGTGTGTCTTTGAGATTTTTTCTTCATATATTGTGCCTGGTGCTTCGTAAGTTTACAAATCTAGGTTGATAATTAATGTACTGAATTACTACCATATAATTCACTTGACAAATCTATTATTTGAGCCTAGATAGTGGATTTAAGCAAACCCTATATTTATACCACAAGGTTCATGCCTTCCAAGTTAAGTTCTTATTAGTGTTTTCCCCGGTGTACTAACTATGTAGTAGTGAGCTCTCAAGCCATTATTTTTTTAACCATTTCTATCCACAAGGGTACCATATATGTGATAGAGCATGAGGTCACACCTTCTATCCTAGAAAGAGCATATGCGGTGCTGTTTTCTTTCTGTTTTTTGCAAATGAATTCAAAATGACAACCCTAAGCTTTTGTGACCCCTTTTTTGTTTCTTTTATGTTAATTGACATCAACCCTTAATTTATTTTAGGCTATCATTGATTGTATTCACCTTTAAATATTTCCCCATTAAACATTAATGCCACTTTCTTACCGTGTTTAAGATACAAAATAGTTCCTTCTCATATAGTGATTTCACTAGAGCCCTTTTTTCTAACTTTAGACTTTTGAAAGCTAAGGGACCCCTACATTAATACGGATCCAATGCTTAACCCCAATGCATCAAATTCAACTCTAACTGCATTCCTGAAGTCTAGACTAGAAAAAACTGTAATATTTTTCATGGCTTCCTCCAAATCTATTGAGGCCCTAGTTTCTTCTTCATCCCAGTGAAATGAGTGAAAAGTGTGGTTTGAGGACTTACAATAAGTCAATAGTTTTTGACAAACTTTTGAGAATGACTTATTAGATGTAAAAGTCCTCATAGTCTCTTGTAGATTTTAGGGGTAGAGAAATCTAGGATGGCTTGAATTTTATTATGACTCACACTTTTCTTTTGAAATGACATGTCCAAGATCTTCCACTTTCTTTTCTAAAGGTGCATTTTGACTTTCTCATAGAGAGTTGATTATCTTCTATAATCTTAGGCAATTTTTCCACATGGTTGAGATGGGATTAAATATTTTGTTCACATGGAAGATCAACATAAACTCTTTAAGTAGGGATTAGGGTCTATAATGTAGAAGGGGAATTTGTTAATTCAAAGGGAATTACCAAGAACTTATAGTATCCCTTCTAAGTTCTAAAGGATATTTTTTGGTTTCCTTCTTCTCTCATCTTGATCTTATGATATCAAGACCTCAATTCTAACATCGTATAAAACACTACCCCATGTAGTTCATCCAAAATTTCATCAATGATAGGAATAATTTTTTTTCCTTCGATGGTGATTTATCAAGATATTTATGATTCACACAAATTTCCTAAGAGCCATCCTTCTTCCTAGCCAAAAATTATTAGAGTTTCAAAAGAACTCTTTCTTTCACTAATGGCACATACCTCAACTAAGTCTTGTAGTGGTGGTTCAATTTTTCTTTTTTGTTGGTAAGATTGCTTATAGGACATAGTGTTGGGAAGAGTGATGCCCTCCACTAGTTCAATGAAATGGTCATGTTCATGCTCGAGAGGAAGTTTCTTGGGAAATTCTCCAAACACCTTATCATGTTGATCTAGAATGCCCTATAATTATACTTCAATTCTCCTTGTATATCTTTTCCCTCCATGGTATATATCCTTGCTACTACTCCACTGAGACCCCTTTTTGATAATATCTCAATACCATGCGAGATGATTACTTGAAACCACTATTATCCCATTTTTAGATTAATATTATGGTATTTTCCCTTGCATGAAATTGTTCTGCCATTGGAAATATTACTTGGAAACTCTTAATTAAGGTAAACAAAATAATTTGGTTATTCAATGAACTTTTTGTTGATGAAGTTGTGGGTGCTCTTAGAATCAACAGATGCTACCACATTGTGATTCTTGATGTATCCATTTAATTTTTTATGTTTGTATCTTAGATATACCAGTGAATGCATGCTTGAGATGATGACCACATCATTCTTTGCTTCAGGCAAGGGATCCTCTTGAATTCCCCTCCTCATTTGATTCCTCCTATTCTTATTCATAGTTACCTTCTAACATGACCAACATGTTGTCAGGATCCTTTATCCCCTTAGGTCGTTTGTTGTTACAATTAAAACAAAGTTAATGTACTCTTTCTTCCTTTAGCACCTTAGGGTAATACTCCTCATTGAGTCATTTGTTTGACTAGGTCCTTCTCGATCACCACGATCCCCAACATCTCCTATTTTCTTTATTCTTTGATTCTACTTTTTTGGATAGATTGTTGCCTAATGTCATATTTGAAGGGTTGATAATAAAAAATCTTGTGTCAAATTTCCTCTATAAGTTCTCCAATGTAGAACTCAAATAGTCTTTCATATCTAAGCCTTTCCACCTTAGTGGCCATTTTTTTATGTTGTAGTTTGTAGTCCATTATTATTTTGGTGTATCAAATTTTAGTGATTTGGATAGAAAAATCATTATCCCAATTGTTTCCATATTGTGTTGTGATGTTTGAGACATGAGTAGTCACCATATATGATTCTCTTAGCACCTTGTTTTATTCAATCCATTGGTGCCATTGGAATTCTTTAGTTTCCATGTAAAATAGAATGAAGGGAACTCTCTCATCTTGCAGAACTTGGTGCAATATAAAATATTGCTCCATCTATTTCAACAAGTATGAACACGATGCCATCAATTTTTCTTTTCTATATTTAAGAAGGTAGTTGCCTCCGTGATCCTCTTTTTTCCCTATGTTCATGGTCTTGCCTTTCCTCTCTTCTAGCTTTTAATGCCATCACGATAATACATTTTGCTTCTTCAATTTAACCTGTTATTTTTCCAATTTCAACATCCACATGATTTATTTATTCCCGCACAAAAACTTTAATTGCAACCTTTTAAATTTGTCATTAAATCCATTAGGATTCGAGGAATCCATTTCGGTATTACTGGGTTCCATTCCATAAGCAATATCAGATCTAGTTTTGCCTATGTTTATGTTTGGAAAGGAAAAAAAATAGGCATATCCCGTAGGACTTGACAATGCTAGGATAGATTGTCCTACCCACGTCTACAAAAATTGTTACTTTTGTTAAGGAAATTGAGATGAGGGGACTTATTAAACTTTCCCTTTTATTGAGGAATTTTTTTATAAATCAAATTTCTTGCTCGAGGTAGGATGTTGGACATATATAAAAGTTGGAACAAACCAAAGTTTTAAGGACTAGATTTTACAAACCAAATACTAAATGGAAGTTGCAAATTAGTTTTATAGACTTGAGTACATGAAATACGAGTTAAGAATAATACTCTAAATTTGGTTCAAATAGTGACATGTGTGAACCATGCCTAAGGCTAAAACAAATTTCTAGATGTGCCAATGTTAAAAGTCACTAAAAGATAATCTACATATTTTTAGTGCTTTCCAGGGTTTAATCACCCTTCACTTGGATTTAGTGTGTTGTGCAACATCAATGGTTGCACTATCATGATAACGTTCCACTTGAGTTGATTCATGGATTTCAATTTTTTTATCCTAAACCTAGTAACTTTGTGAAGCCATTTTGACATCACTTTGGAGACCATTTGCAATGATATTTAATTAATAACACAACAAAAAATGAAAGAGGAACATAATAACAACAAAATTTCATTAGAAAATCTGCATCAATGGTGGCTACCTCCCAAAATAGATTCACATTACCTAATGTAAGCACCCCACAAATTACAATTGGACATATTCATAGAAGGGAGATGTAGGCAGGTATATATCCATGCATTTCGTATGGTGTGCCATTTGAAAAAGGGTATTCCACTAATAGAGAATGTTAGGTGAGGGTAGGTGACACTTGTTCCTCATGGACACATGCACACTAATGGAGGCAAGCGAGAGGATAGATAAAATAGAAGAAAGAGAATAATAAGGTAGCTAAGGTGCTTAGGATATAACATGTAATATATAAGTTTATGCTATTTAAAAATCACAATTACAAATTCTTTCAACATGCATTAAAATATTTTTTTCTAGGGTGGGGATATGAAAAACTTAACAAAGATGTCTGAAGTATCCTTTAAATATTTTGAAAGATTAATGTTTTTTGAGATGACCCTTTTCTGTTGTGTTGACTAGTAAGATGTGTATCATACATTTGATGGCAGTTTAGGTCGATTCCCCTATCACTTCAACACCCTATCTAAAATGTATTGTGTTTATAATTATACATATTTTATTAACAAAAAAATGTATATGAATAATTTTGTGTTTGCAGTAGCCTAGCCATGCAAGAAAATAAAATCTATGTTTCCTTTTTTTTTCTAGATATTCACTATGTTTATTAATCCACTGCTTCCTAGATTCAATTCATGGGACTGTAACACCCCTCGTGATGTTAGCTTCTCAAGAATACAATTTCACAGATTGCGAAAATTGCATTTAAGAATGTAATGTACCCAACACCCATGCCGAGTTCTGATACTGCTGAAAATGAATTATCCTACTAAAACAAATTAAAAACACCCCATACATATAACGAAAAACCAAGGGGAAGCAGGCCCATAAAAATTAAAAAGCGACTTATCTTGCTAAAACGAATTAAAAATGCCCCATACATATAACATAAAACCAAGGAGCAACAGGCCCATAAAAATCACAACAAACAATGTGTTGATTTTCCCATGCATCTACAACATTTATAAATTAATGAATGCATTCAAAACCTTACAAAACATAACAAAGCATTCATATATCGTTTACAGATCGGAATAATCAAAACAAACACACAAAAACACTTATTTCTTTATAATATAACTAACTGGATGCATATGAAGGATGAACCTCCCAACGATAGGCACTACTGCTCCAAATCTCAACAATAGACCACCTCCAAGCTTAGGATATGACTCCACAAGGATATCTATCCCTCTGGTTGTCCACTCTCCACACTCAGCAACTGAAAACCCACGTTCTACTCCTACATCAGATCCAATCTACAAACTCTCTATTCCTCACAACTTGCACAACCCAAGGAATGTACCCCCTTCACTGTTCATAGTCCCCCAGGCTATACCATTCATTTACCATGGCTTCCAGTGCACTTGGTTGGCTATGAATCTCTCAGTTGGGGACTTCAGGAACTCTCAACTACTTCAGGAATGCTAACAACAACCTTCACAAGGCTCTTGAGCCATTTTCTCAAAAAGAAAAACACACTACAATCTTGCATCCCATTTTATAGCTACACATGACTTGTTTTCAACATAATACACAACCAAACAATGGTTCCCTCAAGCATATTATAGTTGGGCATCGTCCTAGCCCTCATCTCCTCTCTTGTTGCCCAAAATCTGCATGCAAAAATTGTCTTTAATCCAAAATGTGATTGTTCAAAAATTGCCCCCTTCGCCATACAAATTTCCTCTTTTTGTTTGCTTGTTTTACTTGACTTACACTCTTCCCCAAGCTAATTGTACTCATGCCCATGATCTCCAATAACCATGGGATGTGACTCCTCACAACCACCCTCTTACATGAGTTAAATAATTGGCTTTTAGCACACTCCACATCAAATTAGAAGGTTATATACAATGATAATAATTTGGGAATGCGGGTTTGTATTAATACCCACGAATAATTCCCCCTTGGACCCCTCTCTCTTATGGAATCATAACTCCCCATCGTTCTTCATCTCTTTCGTATCGCAACCAACGATTACTATTTTATTAATTATTTCAAGGTTCAAAATATACAATTCGCCCCCTGGCCATATTAATCAATATGGGCTCTTTTCCCCAATCATATTGGCTCTCCAGCCTAATTCACATGTATACAATTACATTACAATTTATGAGGATTAAAACCGAGGATATTAGATTCCCCTCCCCCCTTTTTTTTGCACTATTCTTAGTGAACGACACCATACGGTGTACATACAATTACAAAGCTAGGCTCTCCAACCTTAATAAAAAAATAGGCTCTCTGGCCTAACATCATATAGGCATTCTAGCCTAAATATAAATACATAGGAACTCCGACCTGAAAAACCATAAATACATAGTCACTCTGGCACCAAAACGTAGATACATGGGCACTCCAATCCCAAAACATAAATACATAACCCACTAGCATTCTCCTACAACTACCCCAATCTCCACCAACTCTCTTCCACCAACCTGCCCAACCTAAGGAATGTACCCCCTTCATTGATCTCATTCCATTGGGTTGTACCATTATTTTATCAAGTTTGACCCAAGGAATGTGCCCCTTTCACTGTCCTCAATCCATCAGGCTGCACCATTTGTTTATCAAGGTATTTTGGCATAGGTAACTAGGAATATCACTATTGGAAACTAAAGGGAACTCGTTGCTAGGAGAACTACTAGTAAAAATTAATCAACAACAACCTTGCTGCTGCAGTGCAACTTACATACGAGTTCACTCTTCAGGCCTGACAACCTAGTTCTTCGATAGTGTAACTTCCGCACAAGAGTTCACTCTTCAGGCCTGACAACTTGGCTCTTATGCAAGACTGAAAACTTGCTTCTTCTATGATCATGACAACTTGCTTCTTCGTGTCATAGTCACCCTCTAGGCTCAGGCACCCGTTTCATTATTATACAGTTCCTCAGACAATCCATCATTTGCCAAGGTGTCCTTACGCAGAGAAATGCCAATTTGTTGTTAGACTTCCACTAGAAATCTATAACCCATGGAAATCATCCCATCTTCATCATATGCATGCATTCAACATGAGACACCATCATAAATTTTCAATTATAATTTTCAATTATAATTTTCAATTATAATTTTCAATTATAATTTTCAATTATAATTTTCAATTATAATTTTCAAATCTGTTTTATATAGGAAAACAAAATTTCCAAACATGAGTTTTATTCTCATTATATTCGGCTCTTGCGGCTATAGATATCAGTCTTCCTCATGGGCTTACATTATTTTTATATCCAAGACCACTCTACCTGCAATTTTTCTCAGTTTCCATGCAACCAAACAAACTGTTAGCATATCGTAACAATTTGCAATTATAAATTTCCTCAAATCAGTTTTACATAGGGAAATAAAATTTCCATGCATGGGTTTTCCTCTCATTATGGTTGGCTTGCATGGAAACAATAAATGGTATTCTTTATTGGCTTACATCCATTCCATGTCCAAGACCATTTTCCCTGCAATTTTCTCAATTTTAGTGCAATCAAACATATTGTTAGCAATTTTAAATTATAAATTTCAAAACTGTTTAATGTAGAAGAAATAAAATTTCTCAGGCATGCGATTTCTTGCTAATTATATTTGACTCGCACAACAACATCCATCGGTCTCCTTTATGGGCTTACATCCATGCCATATCCATGACCATTCTTCCTGCATATTTTCAACTCTAATGCAGACAAATAGATTGTTAGCATTCATGCACATTTACAACAGTTCATGAAATGACCTTAGATTTGTATTTTGCCAACAATTCAATCATTTCTAGCCATTATTCACATTAAAAGTAACATTCAACCAATAATCATATTATTTAGAATGAAACCATTATTCATTCTAGATGCAATATCAACACACCAAGCTTTTCATAATGCAATCAAACATTATCCATAATTAAAACCAATGTGCCAATACTCATGGCCACATCCACACAATGCATCCTTGTATTGACTCTGGAATACCATATGTTCATGTCATGAATTCCACCATGTGATTTGGATGGTATGGCCCATGCCTCAATACATCATCCAAACTCTTCCCCACAACCCATCCGATCCTTTGGATACCTTCATCTTCAACCCATACACAACAATAGGAACATCATCCCTTAGTGTTATTTAGTGTGGGCAAAAAGTTTGCAGTTCAAACCTCAGTTACATAGGGGAAAACCATTATGCACTTGGATGACACTATAGCCTTTCCATATCCAATATCATCATGGCCCCACACATGAACATCTATAATGACATTCATTGTTACAATATGAGTAATGTCTCATGACTTAACTTGGTTATGATCTTATAACTAACATAACACAATATGCAATTGTATTTTCCATAAATGCATTCAAGAAAAAATTAATATTTTCATACTTGAGGCCTCCTTCCTTTACATCAAATAAAATATTGAGATTTGACTCAGAGAATTCTTACCTCAATTCCCTTTAGCATTTTTGCATCATAAACAACCCCAAATCCACACCTGCATGGTTGTTATTACATTTAATTGAAGCTACCGACTCAACTGATATCTTGTAGAAACTTGTAGGCTCCCTTTTATTGACCTCTTTATCAACATTTTTCCATCCTCATTGGTCTTCATGTGGATGTTTTTCATATGCAACAACATCATCAACATCATTAGCCATAATATAACCAATTTCCTGGATGCACAATCCATCATTAATCTTATTCAAATATTACAACATCATTAATTCACACACACACACACACACACACACACACAGAGCATTGTTAGTCTACAAGCATGCCACAAGGATGTTTAATCATATCCATATGCACAAATACATATCAATATGCACTAATCATTAAGTCTTGTCATTCCCACTCCATGCACATGCAATCTATGTTTATCATATGCATCATGCATTTCTTCTTTCATGCACTCCAGTGCATATTTATTTATTAATTTATGTTGTAGATATTTGTCCTTTAATTCTTGTAGAACCTTGTTGTCTTGTGCATTTCCATTCTGCTCAACTGTGCAACACTAGCCCCCATTATGAACTTGCTATCCAACCCCCACTTGTCCACTCAAAACCACTTTGATCCAAATGGAGTGCTACACTCCTCCATTTGCAACTGTATCCTACTTTTGTTGTGCACTATGATAATAGAAACATCCTTCTTGCTTTGTATACTTTTAGACAAGATTTGCTAAATCCTATTTAACAATTTGTTTTTTTCCTACCTCCTCATGTTTTCACATAGATAAGACTCATCCACCCATGAGTCACACCTCATCTCATGACATCCTTTTTCCTTCTCTTGTAGCAAGCTTGTATCTTTCACTATAATTCTACCTTCAAGGCTATCAAGTTCTTCTTAACGTCTTGTGATTTCTATGCTATTTCTCACCTATTGGCTTCATGTTTTATGTGATAGGTTCTATTGATTTTCATTTGCAACCCATTCAGACTCTATAGCAACTAAGTACTAATGTTCCCCTGCTCTTCCTTGGACCTTTGTCAACCTTGTATCACCTTCCCTGCAACCTTGCACTTTCCTTTGTAGATCTTTGATGCTCCAACCAACTGTACAAGCTTGACCTGATTCCATGTCCAATGGACCCTATAATTAATCTAGAACAAACCCACACCATTCTCAATTTTGGAATCTTACCCTCTTTCTAGCAATCCCTTTCACACAACACTCTCTGCAGAGTGCTCTTATGCTTATTAACAATGCCTTGTTAATAAGCTCAACCACCTTTTTTTTTTAATTTTCCAAACTACTGCACTTCAAATGTTCCCATACACTTATGCATATACACTATAATGAGTTTCAATACTCTTTCTTACCCAACAATTACCCCTAGCACTCAACTCTATTACTTGGAAATATTTTCCCAAATTTTGACATTATTTTGGAAAATCTTCACATTGAGTAATTACATGGTTCCTGGAATCTAATTCCACTTCCTCCTATAATTTTATGGAGAAACACGATGATCCCATGGAAAAAACAGGCATTTTTTATGATATCCCCTGTATTACCTTCCCAAAGACCATGCCCATGCTTCAATATGATTTATGGGCCAAAAGTTATGGCTTCCTGAAATTCCATTATGCTCAATGGTGTCCTTCAAGTCCACCGAAAAACTTCCTTCTGATTCCTTGAGAATCACTTGGCTCAAGAATAAATTTTGAGTGGATACTTGGATTCTACTATCCAATAGCTTTCCAATGACTACTTTCTTGCTCAATTCTGAGTAACAAGCATAAAGTTGTAGTCAATCGAATGTTGCCAATTTAACCCTTCTGTACACCTTTTCCCAAGTGCAAAATAATCTTAAACACCAACTTTGGCCACCTGTAGAGGTAAATCCATTGAGAAAATAGAAAAGTTTTCTACCCAACACATATAATATTGCTAACACTCATCTCACAACAACTCTCATATTGTCAAACAGGTGCTCCAGTAAAAAATTGCAGCAATCTGGAAATGACAACTTTGCCCCTCTGTACTTTTCCCTTCACTTGGCAATTTTAACCCTGTTTATGCATCCCTACACCAAATCCTTTGAGATTTTGACATAATATCAATTGGGTAATTCCATGACTATCTTCTAGACAATCTGTCACAATTTCACCCTTAACTAAGCTCCATAATTTTAGTTACATCCCACAAAAGTTTTGACTATTTTACACTTTTATCCTTGCATGATACATGTGTCTTATTTCTCGTCCCACACATTGTTACTTACACAGATCTCAAATATGGCTCCATGGATGTCTTATATGGTTTAATAGTTTTCCATATACTTCTCTTGTGCACCAAACATACTTCTGAGCAATGAGTTATGCCCTCTAGAAGTAAATTGGTGCCAACATTTTACCTTAATTGTTTTGGCTATAACTTTCTCATACGAGCTTTGTTTTGTGAAACGTTTAGCTCATTGGAAATTTCTTTCTGAGTTCTTTTATTTGAGCTATAGAAACAGAGTGTACCTTGGTATACATTATTATTGTGGGTTTTGATTACCCAAAAACGTTGTTTAGGGCCTCAAAACCTCCCCGCAAGATGAAGACCTTCAAAAACTAGAATTTTCATGGAAAATGCACTAAAATACTGTTGTAACAGTCTTTAGATTATTGGCCTTACCAAGTTGTGGCTAGAACTCCATAGGCTTGTCAGAAGATCTTTCTTGGACCCTTCCCATCGAAAGTCCAAAATGTCAGTACACGAATGTCTTCGAAATCCGCAATCCGAAACACTATAGGAATCTTCCCATCGGGAAACCTCCATCAGAAACAAGATTTCCTAGGTCCTTGATATTTTCGAACTCTAAGCTCTGATAACCTATCAATCCCTTTCGCCGGACCTTCCCATCGGAAACTTTCCTGAACGAACCCTCTGACAACCTCCTTTCGAAGACTTGCACTCGACCACTATGTGGCACTGATGAATTCGCCCACCCTTTTTGACACGACACACTGACATGGAATTCCCCTTCACCTTTGACCCTTCCAAGGAAATATTCTTGTATGATAGATCAGACGATTAACAATCATGCCTCTCAATGACCATGATCATGTTGGCTCCCAAAACTTTGCACTAGTTACCTCAGTCAGATTGGCTTCGTCAGATGCTGAAACATGCCCAACCTTTCGAACAAGATCTCCCAAAACACTGGCAAAATCCCTCCGAACTCATAGACCGAAACACTCTTGGACTCCCTATCTAAAACCTTCCTTGAGACCTCTGAAAACACTTCTCTGAAAGAACACCTCCAATATCCGATGGATGAGAATTAATGACCCCGATTGATTTGATGACTCTCGATCTTTCGAGATTCTTCCCTCAGGATTTTCTTCTTCAGAGTTCAACTCATGCCTTGCTTCAGGAATTTCCTGAAACCTGACTCCCGATGAATGGATAGGATTTATCCTCGATGTAATGAACGATCCTTGTTCATTGAGTTTGTACCATCATACTCCTCCCTTAAGACTCAACCTCATGCCCGACTCCGAAGCCTTTCTGAAACCTTATTCTTGAAGGCCT
The DNA here is from genome assembly GCA_000966675.3 of Picea glauca. Lineage (NCBI taxonomy): Eukaryota > Viridiplantae > Streptophyta > Pinopsida > Pinales > Pinaceae > Picea > Picea glauca. Next base: position 12,666 of record JZKD02S2081149.1, read on the forward strand.
TCTGGGAATGCTTAGCTCCGATCCTCTTGCGACTGAATCTCGACCGTCGATTCTCCACGTCGAATTAATATGGCCATCGATCTGCAAAACTTCATAGCCTCTCTGAAAAACACATGAATTTGGATTCCAAGGAAAAAATTGACTCTCTAACCTATGACTCGATGCCATGAATTACGTTCTTTGACTGCTCTGAAGCATTTGAACTCAAAATATGCTCATAATTTGGGGATTTCACTCCGGTTCACCATTTTTTTTCCCAAATTTGTCACAAGGCGAAATATGCAACCATGAATCTACTCAATTCGTGTTAGCTCATGGCCCATACAAGATCAGTGTTGAACCTTGAGCTCTGATACCATTCTGTAACGTACCCAACACCCATGTTGAGTCCCAATATTTCATAAAATGACTTAGCCTACTAAAAAGATTTAAAAATGCCCCATACATATAACATAAAACCAAGGGGCAACAAGCCCATAAAAATCACAACAAAACAATGTGCTGATTTTCCCATGCATCTACATCATTTATAAATTAATGAACACATTCAAAACCCAACAAAATATAAGAAAGCATTCAGATATAATTTACACAACAGAATAATCAAAACAAACACAACATAAACACTTATCTATTTATAATATAACCAACTGGCTTCATACAAAGGATGAACCTCCCATCCATAGGCACTACTGCTCCAAATATCAACAATAGGTCACCACCGAGTTGAGGCTATGAGTCCACAAGGAGATATGACTCTCTGACTATCCACTCTCCACACTTAGCAACCAAAAACCTAGGTTCTAATCATATAACAGTTCCAATCCACCAGCTCTGTCTTTCTCACAACCTACATGAACCAAGGAATGTACCCCCTTCACTGCTCACAGTCCCTCAAGATGTACCATTCATTTATCAAGGCTTCCAGTGCACTTGGTTGGCCAATAATATCTCAGCTAGGGACTTCAGGAACTTTCAGCTGCTTTAGGAGTGCTCACAACAACCTTTACAAGGCTCTTGAGCCATTTTCTCAATAAAAAAAACACACCACAAGCTTGCAACCTATTTTACAGGTACAAAGGCCTTGTTTTCAGCATAATACAAAACGAAACAATGGATTCCCTCAAACATATCATGGTTGGGGCTCTTCCCAACCCTCAACTCCTCTCTTGTTGCTCAAAATCTGCATGCAAAAACTGTCCTTCATCAAAAAATGTGACTGTCCAAAAACTACCCCCTTGGCCATACCAATTTCCTCTCTTTGTTTGCTTGTTTGACTTGATGGTGCAGACCCCCTTCTCTCCTAAGGGCTGCGTGACCTCCCGGTCAGGATCTTCTATTTGGGAGTCGAACGACTCTCTGAAACCATGTTGGTCTCGTCTCGTATTAGACACATGCCCTCTCAACTTTCTGCGCAGGATTCATGACACCCGCAACCTTCCCTTTCGCACTCTGCGAAAATCTCAGAGTATCGGGCGTTAGCGCCTTTTCTCTCGGCCCCTTCTCTGATGTGACCTTGGGCGATGACCACGCGATTGCGGGCGCGACCACAAGCAGTTTGAATTCAAACTACTTTTGGGCCCACAATTCTTCTTGAGCCTCCACGTGTCCTCCTGGCGAAACCACGGTATGGATTGCGGCCCGCCCTCGACTTCTTAAAGTCCGTGCAACTCCTGTCCCCGCAATGCGAGATGACCGTCGATCTCACGATCTTGACAGTGATTTTGAACGGATGACCGAGATCTATTCCTCGGAATCAACGGTCTGGATATCCCTCTCCCTGATCGACGAATGTGATCGATTAAAAATTCTAGACTTCATAACTTTCAAATCTCAAACCTTGGTTTCCTTTGCAGAAAAATCTCCCGGAGCAGAAGATTTGCGGACACTTGTCCCCCTTCAATCAACGACTGCGATCTCTGCGGTTCTCTGGACTTCAGGGTTTTGAAGTCTCAAACCTTTCCTTCTTCTGTACTCCAATCTTCCGGAGTGGACGATCTACAAACACCTGTCCTGAAGATCAACGGTCCTACCTTCACTTCGAGTGGTTGACTCTTCAACTCGAATCAATGGTCTAAGACCCTCCTCTCGATCAATGGTCGAGATATCCTCCTTGTTTCGGACTTCGGAGATTTCAAATCTCAAACTTCACCCTCGCGCCAATGATTTTATCCAAAGTCTATGATCGACTGATACGTGTTCCTCTGGATCAACGACTGAGGATTACTTCGGGTCTTTACCCGGAGTACACGGATTCACGCCATGTCTCCCCTGAATATGACGCTAGAGATCTCTTCGAGACTTTACCCGGAGCTCACATATATTTTCCATGTCTCCTCCATATCCAATGGCTCAGATTCACTTCAGGTCTTCGAGGTTTGGCGACCTCAGTTCTCAAACTAAAAAATCTCACGACAAATTTCTTGGAGCTCGCGATCTGCTGACAAGTGTCCTCCGCCAGATCGACGGCTCTTGGCTCTTCGACTCTCCGACACTCCACGCTTCGGGAATCTCAGATTTCAAACTTGATTCCTCATGAGCTCGCGATATTCGATGGCTCATATTATCCTTGACAATCCAACGCCATATGTTCACCTCGGACGACCTGACGGCTCAGTCTACTTCAGGTGATCGAACGACGAAGATTTTACTTCGGAAATCCGGAAATCCGGACTTCGGAAGTTTCAAGTCTCAAATCTTGGTGGGTTCTTTCTCCTGTGTGTACGAAGCGTTAAAGCTCATGTACCTTGTCTTGAATCAGATGGTTGTCGATCCTGGCGCCGTGATCCAACTTCCAACGTCGCTCCTCCTGCTGAGCTTCCGATCTTTTCTAACTTAGAAAATTTTCTTTGTCTTCAAAGGTTTTCGACCTTTGCTCCTCCTGCGAGTCTGACTCTTGGATCTCGTTAACACTTATGAAAAGTGTTATTCCTCCTGAGCTTGGTCTTGTGAAGACTTCGACTTCCAACGCACTCCTTGCATTTCAGGGATTTCGATAACTCAGATCCAAAGGATTTCTCGAAGATAAATTCCTCTCACCCTCCTGGCGTTCTCCTTTCCTAGTTCTTCGACTTCTTACAAAGTCCCTTCGACTCTCGGTCGAACCTCGGATTTGTGCACTCCTTGCACTAGATCTTTACGCAAGGTTTGAATTCTTGCTGACGATTTTGCACGCCTTGCACCAGTCTCTTTGTACTCCTTGCAAAGGGAAGTTTCGTGTTATTTCTTCTGAGCTTCAGAAACGAAACAGGTCCCGACAACGCACTCCTTGCATTTTGTGTGCACACCTTGCACCACTCAACATAAGAGAAACAATTGAAACTTATCCTAACATTCACAGTTCCATCTACTCATAACAAAATTCATTCATTCATTCATGAAAACACAATAACAGGGAATTGCAAGAAATGTCCACACCATGCATTGGGTCAATTTTCCACTGTTATATTCAAAAGTGAAAATGGCTACAATTATAATCAAATAAAAAACCGAAAACTTAGAAATCTCCTACTAAATTGCAGCTAGCCTCATTTGGGCATACAAAAACTCTATTTGTCTCAGAGGATTCTTAGGGTTCCCCCCGACTACTTGTCTACTCCAAAACCTAACCTAACGACTATCTTAGATCAATCATATTCCAGAGCAGGAGTGGAAACTCCCACTTCGCTCGCAATTGTTCAAGCGTGCTTCAAAGATTTTTCCGGCACTGAGTTCAGGCGTGCTTCAAAATATTTTCCGAGACTGCCAGCGTTGAGATTCCAGAAAGATTCCCATGTGCTGAGTGCTCCTACTCCGTATGCTTGCCAACGATGCTTTTGCATCATACTCCCCTTGACAAAAATTCATGGACTCCTATCCATGAGCTCCTGCACCGACTTTCCATGCTTCTGGATAGAAAATTCATTTTCCCAATTGGAATCTTCGATTGGGTGTCCCTTCCACTTGATCAGATATTCAAAATAGGTGTTCCTTTTGGTCTTCTTGTCAATCCTCTAATCAACAATCTTCTCCATATGTGGTTTTTCTACTGTAGGCATTTGTTTCTTCCACTGAATCTTCTCTTGATCTTCTGATCCCTCTGTGTCATCTTCCAGGTAAAGATACAGGTTTGAAACATTGAATATGGGCAATATGCTCACATCATCTGGTAGCTCAATCATAGGAATTTGCATCAAACTTCCTCAAGATCTTACATGGACCTATCTTCTTCATCTTTAACTTGTTATGTGTTCCCCTAGGGAACCTTTATTTCCTGAGATGTGCCATAACCTCATCTCCTACTTCAAATTGAAGTTCTCATTGAAGTTCTCCACGATGTTGATCAGCTCTGCACTTGTACTCCTGGTTAGAACTCTGCAATTGTCCTCTGATCTGGCTATGGAGCTTCTACATTTCTGCAGAAAAATCTTCTTCTCCAACGCTCATGATCTCACTCTGTTCCAAGTCTCTCAACTCAAATACTCCCCTGGGTTGGATTCCATACAATATTTGGAATGGGCTCTTTCCAGTGCTCCTGTTTGGCGAGTCATTGTATGCAAATTCTGCTTGTGGAAGAATCTAATCCCACTGATTATGGTGCTCAGTAACGAGACTCCTCAATAAGTTTCCCAAACTTCTATTTACTACTTTAGTCTGTCCATCTGTCTAAGGGTGATAAGCTAAGCTAAAGGACAAATCTGGCCCCAACTTCTTCCACAATGTTCTCCAAAAGTGACCAATAAATTTTGTGTCTCTGTCCGAGACAATGCTTCTGGGTAGGCCGTGAAGTCTCACAACTTTCTTGAAAAATAGATTTGCAACATGTGTTGCATCACTGGTCTTCTGGCATGGGATAAAGTGTGCCATCTTTGAAAATCTATCCACCACCACAAATATGGAATCAAATCCTCTTTGCGTTCTTGGTAGTCCCAACACAAATCCATGCTTATTGCATCCTAAGGCCTCTCTGGTATTAGCAATGGTTGATACAATCCAGTGTTCTGTATTTTTCCCTTTGCATGTTGGCAGATTCTACATCTGTTCAAAAAATTTATCACTTATGTTCTCATACCTAGCTAGTAGTATGAATGGCTCAACTTTGCAAATGTTTTATCATGGCTGAAATGTCCAACCAATCCTCCACTATGCTTTTCCTTCAAAATGTTATCCCTCATTGAACATTTTGGTATGCACAACTGATTTCCCTTGAACAACAGTCCCTCTTGAATCATATACTATGTCCACTGGCTTCTGTCTCTCAGCACAGGATTTTCACATGCTTCATATGCTTCCTTGAAATCTATATCATCACAATACATGTCCTTAAGGTGTTCAAACCCCAAGGTCTTCACCTGAAATTCCTGTAGAATCAAACATCTCCTGCTTAATGCATCAACAACTTTGTTAACATTCCCAACAATATGTTTTATGACAAAAGTAAAATTCTGCATAAACTCAACCCATTTTGCATGCCTCCAATTTTTCCTGTTTGGTTATGAATTGTAAAGCCTGGTTATCGCTATACAAGACAAATTCACATGGGACAAGGTAATGTCTCCACTTCTTCAAGGATTGAATTATGGCATAAAACTCCTTATCGTACGTGGATTATTTTCTCTTGGTCTCATTCATCTTCTCACTGAAATAGGAAATAGGTCTATTATCCTAGCTCAAAACTACTCCAATTGGAACTCCACTTGCATCACATCTCACCTGCAATGTCTTTTCAAAATTTGGCAAGACCAGAATTGGTCGTTCTGTTATTTTCTCCTTCAGTATATTGAATCTCCTCTCAGCCTCCTCTGTCCATTTAAAAGACTTGTGCTTCTTCTTCACTGTATCCTTCATTGGTGCACAAATTCCACTGAAGTATCTGATGAACTTCCTAAAGAAGCTTGCTAATCCATGGAAGCTCCTTACCTTAAACATACTCTTCGGTGACATCCATTCTTTGATTGCTTTCACCTTCTCTGGATCCATATTCAGTTC
>JZKD02S2081160.1:0-27911 GCA_000966675.3 Picea glauca
TAATGTTGTCACTTCTGCTGATCAATTATTAATAGAAATACTCCTTTCCCTTCGTATTGGCATCTTGCAAATATATTATTATTATCCATGGGTGTGTTTGTAATGTTTATTAATGGATTATGCTATCTGATGTGCTAACCCCTTTTATATTACCACTATGTACTTTCTCTTCTTGTTTCTCAAGAACTTATTGTAGGTATAAAGCTTTGGGTCAAAGTGCTCAATGGTGGAACATCATGAAACGTTGGATCAAGGTAGGCCTCTTCCTTGTATTGCAGATTAGTTTATATAGCATATGTTGGAATTGAGTTTATTTCTGCAATCATACCTGTCTATTGTGGTTTACCCTTGGCCATAGAGAGTTTTTCCCTTGTAACATAAATGGTGACTCCATTGGGGAAATATCTTCCTTCTAAGGGTTGAAGTACTTTTTCTTCTTACATTGCTCTTTTTCCTTTGTATTTCTTGTCGTATCACTGCTTGACAGATTCTATTCACTCCGAGTCTTATTTTTTAGCCTTTTGCCCTTGCCTGGGCTTGTCTTAAAGCATATATGCCCTTTTTGCCTTGACATTCACGTACACATGCTTGCTCACTGCAAGAAGCGTATATACACTCTGTTCTCCTGAACAGTCGCGCATACCACTTCTCCTTGCTTGTTTTCTTGGTTTAGTGACTGCTGGGTGAGATTTGAAAATTGTTGAGCCTTCTTAGGTCTCTATAGTGCCTGTTGAGATTATATGGGATGACAGGAAACCTGTTTGGAGTTGAATTTTTGGGCGGAGTTTTTCTCTTTGTTTTCCATTTTTTATTTTTCCTTGTTATCTGGGATGTTTGCTTGGCTGCTTAGTGTTCTGCTTGAGTTATTGATTTTATACACAGTAGAATTTATATATCAGGTTGCTCATCAGTCCATGTATTTTCTTTTTAGTATATTGAAAATACAAAAAATAGGCATTTTGTATTGGTTGGCATTTCCTTCTTGGAATATTTATCATTAGCCTAGCACATTTAGTGAAAGGTTGCATTTTACTTCTGAATTGCAGAATTGAAATTGAAGACTGCACTGTTCTTATTTAGCATATCATTCATTGAAAAGTTAAAGATAGAATTTGCATTATATCGGTATTTATTTTCTTACAGAGTCATAACACCATGAGTTTCACTTCCATACCTTTTTGAGTAACCACGACCAATAAAATTTACGCTTTAAAGTAAAATTGATTATTCACGATTTTATTTTTTAGGGTGCACAAACTAGCCTAGGATTTAGTGCCTTAGAATAGGATCTTGTGAGTAAACTTCTCTAAGGAAATTAAATCAACATATTTGTCTGAGATAGGGAGTTGAGAATTCCAATGTATAATTGGTAATATCAGGAGGCTCCGCTCACATCGGAGTTAATCATGAGGTCGTGCGAAGTTAGTTGAAGGGATAACCCCTGGATACTCACCTAGCATCAGTGATATTTCTATGGATTTATTCGTATTTGGGGATCTTGCCAGTACCCATACCTCTGTGAGAGGCGATGCTTTCAAGGTTTCTAGCTTTACTACCCTACCCATACGGTGATTTGGACTTACGATTGCTCGCCTGTGCATCGATTATACACTAGTTTATTAGTTTCTTGACTTAGGTATCTCATAGGTTACTTGCAGGGGTTATTCTGCTTGTATCCTGAGTCATATAAGGGTTGGAAAACACACAACCTTTATGGAGGATTACCTCTCTGGGGGGATCTGACCGATTGGTTGTTAAGCCTGCGAGGGCCCTTATAATTGATTCTGTTACCTCCAAATTTTAGCAGGGAGTCTCAGGTCTCTCTTGGATGAGACATACCTTCTTTAGCGAGGGAGACCACTCAACCACTTTAGCCCATTTGCATGCATATTGGCTGTTTTACTTTTTTGGTATGATCTTTGACTACTAGTTGGCCTTAGGATATATTTTTATTCGTTGGAGAGTCATAAGTCATCGTGGTGTTAGACCAACTTCCTCGTAGGTACCATCGGTTGTTACAGTTACCATTGGTTTTCGAGTTCTTGCCTTCTAAAGGGTGTAGAGTTATCAGGAGCGGTACACACACATCCACTTTTCAGCCTTGTGGTTCCACAAGGATGAGTACCATGTCTAGTCTTCATAACACTGGGAGTTCTTCGACTCCCAATCCTACTATAGTTAATGGCACCCCTTCGACACCTGCAATCGCTACAGTTGCAGTGTCAGAGGCTTATACCGGTACTATGGCTTGGCCTGTAGTTAATGCTTCCTCTCTTGCATCAAACCCTTTTGGGGGTTTCGGTCACTCACCGAGTTACAATGTCCAGAACATCCCTATGGCTTCTAGTCCATTTTCTTATGGTATGCCTAACTTCAATTTGTAGTTTTCGGCTGCCATCCCAGCTGCTGGCCCTAACGCTAGCTTTGGACTTGGGGGCACTACACCTCCTTACACTCCTTTCCCGTTTGGTGGTTCTCATATACCCCAAGAAAATCCTAATGTGGGAAGTGTCCTTATTATTAACCCCGGGTCTAACCCTTCTACGGCTGGATGGAATAACCCAAGTGGCGGACAAGTTCTGCCCTATATCCCTATCCCCTCGATGCCGATTCCAACCAATACTTTTGGCATGAAGAATCCTTTTCAATCCTCCAGGTTCCCATTTGGTGGAGGTCAGTCTTACACTTTAGGCACTCCCCAACTTGGATCTAATCCTGTTGGAGGAAATTTTAACAACCCTCAGCTTGGATCTAATCCAACTGGGGGAAACTTTCATAACCCTTATCAGAACATTCCTGCTAGAATGATGCCCAATCCATCTTTTAAAAATCAGCTCGAAGGAGGGTATTTTAATCCCAAACAAGGTTTTGGTCCTTACCAGAATCCTGGATGGAATGTAGTTCCTAACACACAATATTTCATAGGAGGATGGGGTTAGGTGTCACAACCCCGTATTCCCTTTCTGGCCACGCTTAATTTGCCAGATTTGTCTAAACTAATGAATGACCCAGTGAGTCATGATCCCACATGGCCCCCTGTCCCTACCAAAATTCCATCCGACATTCCAAAGTTTGAGGGTAAGAATGGGGAGGACCCTGGTGACCACGTCACTACCTTTCACCTTTGGTGCTCATCGAATTCTTTGAATCATGATTCTATTAGATTACGATTGTTTCAACGCACTCTAATTGGAGTTGCGTTGCAATGGTACATTGAGCTACCGAGGGGGACATATGGATCTTGTCATCAGTTGGTGCTATCCTTTCTCAACCACTTTCAACTGCCCATTCGTTATGATATTGGCCTTGAACTTTTGTCGACTTTACGCTAGGGTACCAACACTCACATATCGGACCATATCTAGGAATGGCATAGGCGAAGGCGGTTGGTTAAGACTCCTATACCCCCGACCTTTCTTATAGAATGGTTCCTAAAGTCTTTACACACTCCTATTTCAAAGGACGTTGCTACTTCTGGGGTCTTCAACGAGGAGGAAGTTATCTTTAGAGCCCAACAAATTGATTTTATATATGCTTAGACTGGGATGTTATACCACCTTCTTCTAGATGCACCGCGGACAAATCATGATCCTAGACAAACTCCTGAACCTCATGCCGATGTCATTGTAGGGTCTGCCAATGTAAAATCCACAGACTCCTCAATGAAGTCTGCTGGAGGGAAAGCCTTGTCTGGATCCTCCAAACCCACCCTATCGGAAGATGTACATTCCATGCAATCATCGAAGAACCCAAATGGTGACCAGCAACTAGATGGGAATAAAAGGAAAGGTTGAAATAATCGTAAGGGTGGGATGAATAATAATAAACCCAAGGACAAAGATAATAATGGGAAATAGAATGATAATGTTGGAGAGGGCAAGAAAGAGAAACGTAAGGTGAATTTTCCTTGTAAACTTTGTACCGATCACCACCTTACACACTTATGCCCCAAACTTACAGAGGCTGCGAGGCTTTTAAATCTACCGCCTGCCATGCCAATGAACCCATTCCCACACAATCAACACTTAGCCTCGAGCTCTTCTAACGTTGGAAATGCGTCCGGTGGAAGTCAAAACCCACCGTCGAAAGATGACGATTGTGTTTGCATCAATATGGTCGACGCAAAAATTGATATAGCCACCCTCTCTTGAGATTATAGCTGTTCAAAAGCTAGTACTAGCCTAGAAGCTCCTCCTCCACCCCCGGAGACAAACTTACAGATCGAGAAACCAGAGCCACCGCCTCATATTCCGAAAAAAGTACTCAAGCGCTCTACCCACAACCCTAATTCTAGAGCTGCCCAAAACTACTCTGTTGTAGAGGATCTGGGCCAAACCCCTTATGCGATGTTGGCTTTGGAGGTACTCCAGATGTGTCCATCACAGAGGAATGCCTTACTCTCTGCCTTAGGAGATATAAAACCTTGTGGCTCGAAAGTTATCAAGTTTGATGTCACAGACGTGAAGCCTCGCTTACCCTACCATGTAGATTTTCAAATCCACGTGGAGTATTCCAAGTATAGTATCAAATGAGCGGTCGTTGATGAAGGTGCTGCCACTTGCATGATGTCCCTGGTCTGTTGGAAAGCTATCGATTCTCTGACCCTTTCCAAGTCATCGAACATGTTGACTGCATTTGACTGTCATTCCTTCCACCCTCATGGTATTCTCCCTGCCTTTTCGGTCCAATTTGGTGGGAAGAAGGTAGAGGTGGAAGTAGAGGTAGTTGATGCAACTCTTGATTATAACTTGTTACTAGGTCGCAATTGGACCTATGCTATGGTTGTTGTCGTACCATCCATTTTCCGTATACTTTGTTTTGTTGTCGTACCGTCCGTTTTCCGTATACTTTGTTTTCCTCATCAGGGGGAGATCGTGACGATCGACCAATTATCCTTTGCTTACTCTAGTCCTAATGCATCTGTTGGATCGTCGATCCCTGTGATCGAAAATTCTCAGCCGACAATTGAGAATATCGGTGTCAGAATGTATTCTTCCCTCATGGGTACTTTTGACTTCTCGACACTGATTCATCACGTTTACACCATGTCTAGTAGGATTGCTTCAATCGGAAGGTCCATACCTTTCCGCACTTCCTATTTTAGTGACCCATGGACCCTACCTTCTCCAACTTCATCGGGTGAAGGACAGTTACACACTAGCATGGCTATGCCACTATCGGCAATGGAGATTGTGTATCAAGCCATTCTTGACTCCTCTGTCGATCCTGATCTTGTTACCTCGCAGACAGACGAGGAGGATCTTGTTCTTAGGCCTGTATGGACCACCTCGTTATCTTTTTCACATGATTTCTTAGATGAGACTTTGCCTTCGGATGAAGCCATCCTCGAAGCCATGAATGGTTCTAAGAGACCTTCGGATGACATGCATCATCGATCTTATTTTCTCCCAAGTCTTGAAAGAATCGAGCAAGATGATTTTCGATCTACCTTGAGTGAGATAGTCGGTCACGTCGTAGTTCCACTTGATANTAATGTTGTCACTTCTGCTGATCAATTATTAATAGAAATACTCCTTTCCCTTCGTATTGGCATCTTGCAAATATATTATTATTATCCATGGGTGTGTTTGTAATGTTTATTAATGGATTATGCTATCTGATGTGCTAACCCCTTTTATATTACCACTATGTACTTTCTCTTCTTGTTTCTCAAGAACTTATTGTAGGTATAAAGCTTTGGGTCAAAGTGCTCAATGGTGGAACATCATGAAACGTTGGATCAAGGTAGGCCTCTTCCTTGTATTGCAGATTAGTTTATATAGCATATGTTGGAATTGAGTTTATTTCTGCAATCATACCTGTCTATTGTGGTTTACCCTTGGCCATAGAGAGTTTTTCCCTTGTAACATAAATGGTGACTCCATTGGGGAAATATCTTCCTTCTAAGGGTTGAAGTACTTTTTCTTCTTACATTGCTCTTTTTCCTTTGTATTTCTTGTCGTATCACTGCTTGACAGATTCTATTCACTCCGAGTCTTATTTTTTAGCCTTTTGCCCTTGCCTGGGCTTGTCTTAAAGCATATATGCCCTTTTTGCCTTGACATTCACGTACACATGCTTGCTCACTGCAAGAAGCGTATATACACTCTGTTCTCCTGAACAGTCGCGCATACCACTTCTCCTTGCTTGTTTTCTTGGTTTAGTGACTGCTGGGTGAGATTTGAAAATTGTTGAGCCTTCTTAGGTCTCTATAGTGCCTGTTGAGATTATATGGGATGACAGGAAACCTGTTTGGAGTTGAATTTTTGGGCGGAGTTTTTCTCTTTGTTTTCCATTTTTTATTTTTCCTTGTTATCTGGGATGTTTGCTTGGCTGCTTAGTGTTCTGCTTGAGTTATTGATTTTATACACAGTAGAATTTATATATCAGGTTGCTCATCAGTCCATGTATTTTCTTTTTAGTATATTGAAAATACAAAAAATAGGCATTTTGTATTGGTTGGCATTTCCTTCTTGGAATATTTATCATTAGCCTAGCACATTTAGTGAAAGGTTGCATTTTACTTCTGAATTGCAGAATTGAAATTGAAGACTGCACTGTTCTTATTTAGCATATCATTCATTGAAAAGTTAAAGATAGAATTTGCATTATATCGGTATTTATTTTCTTACAGAGTCATAACACCATGAGTTTCACTTCCATACCTTTTTGAGTAACCACGACCAATAAAATTTACGCTTTAAAGTAAAATTGATTATTCACGATTTTATTTTTTAGGGTGCACAAACTAGCCTAGGATTTAGTGCCTTAGAATAGGATCTTGTGAGTAAACTTCTCTAAGGAAATTAAATCAACATATTTGTCTGAGATAGGGAGTTGAGAATTCCAATGTATAATTGGTAATATCAGGAGGCTCCGCTCACATCGGAGTTAATCATGAGGTCGTGCGAAGTTAGTTGAAGGGATAACCCCTGGATACTCACCTAGCATCAGTGATATTTCTATGGATTTATTCGTATTTGGGGATCTTGCCAGTACCCATACCTCTGTGAGAGGCGATGCTTTCAAGGTTTCTAGCTTTACTACCCTACCCATACGGTGATTTGGACTTACGATTGCTCGCCTGTGCATCGATTATACACTAGTTTATTAGTTTCTTGACTTAGGTATCTCATAGGTTACTTGCAGGGGTTATTCTGCTTGTATCCTGAGTCATATAAGGGTTGGAAAACACACAACCTTTATGGAGGATTACCTCTCTGGGGGGATCTGACCGATTGGTTGTTAAGCCTGCGAGGGCCCTTATAATTGATTCTGTTACCTCCAAATTTTAGCAGGGAGTCTCAGGTCTCTCTTGGATGAGACATACCTTCTTTAGCGAGGGAGACCACTCAACCACTTTAGCCCATTTGCATGCATATTGGCTGTTTTACTTTTTTGGTATGATCTTTGACTACTAGTTGGCCTTAGGATATATTTTTATTCGTTGGAGAGTCATAAGTCATCGTGGTGTTAGACCAACTTCCTCGTAGGTACCATCGGTTGTTACAGTTACCATTGGTTTTCGAGTTCTTGCCTTCTAAAGGGTGTAGAGTTATCAGGAGCGGTACACACACATCCACTTTTCAGCCTTGTGGTTCCACAAGGATGAGTACCATGTCTAGTCTTCATAACACTGGGAGTTCTTCGACTCCCAATCCTACTATAGTTAATGGCACCCCTTCGACACCTGCAATCGCTACAGTTGCAGTGTCAGAGGCTTATACCGGTACTATGGCTTGGCCTGTAGTTAATGCTTCCTCTCTTGCATCAAACCCTTTTGGGGGTTTCGGTCACTCACCGAGTTACAATGTCCAGAACATCCCTATGGCTTCTAGTCCATTTTCTTATGGTATGCCTAACTTCAATTTGTAGTTTTCGGCTGCCATCCCAGCTGCTGGCCCTAACGCTAGCTTTGGACTTGGGGGCACTACACCTCCTTACACTCCTTTCCCGTTTGGTGGTTCTCATATACCCCAAGAAAATCCTAATGTGGGAAGTGTCCTTATTATTAACCCCGGGTCTAACCCTTCTACGGCTGGATGGAATAACCCAAGTGGCGGACAAGTTCTGCCCTATATCCCTATCCCCTCGATGCCGATTCCAACCAATACTTTTGGCATGAAGAATCCTTTTCAATCCTCCAGGTTCCCATTTGGTGGAGGTCAGTCTTACACTTTAGGCACTCCCCAACTTGGATCTAATCCTGTTGGAGGAAATTTTAACAACCCTCAGCTTGGATCTAATCCAACTGGGGGAAACTTTCATAACCCTTATCAGAACATTCCTGCTAGAATGATGCCCAATCCATCTTTTAAAAATCAGCTCGAAGGAGGGTATTTTAATCCCAAACAAGGTTTTGGTCCTTACCAGAATCCTGGATGGAATGTAGTTCCTAACACACAATATTTCATAGGAGGATGGGGTTAGGTGTCACAACCCCGTATTCCCTTTCTGGCCACGCTTAATTTGCCAGATTTGTCTAAACTAATGAATGACCCAGTGAGTCATGATCCCACATGGCCCCCTGTCCCTACCAAAATTCCATCCGACATTCCAAAGTTTGAGGGTAAGAATGGGGAGGACCCTGGTGACCACGTCACTACCTTTCACCTTTGGTGCTCATCGAATTCTTTGAATCATGATTCTATTAGATTACGATTGTTTCAACGCACTCTAATTGGAGTTGCGTTGCAATGGTACATTGAGCTACCGAGGGGGACATATGGATCTTGTCATCAGTTGGTGCTATCCTTTCTCAACCACTTTCAACTGCCCATTCGTTATGATATTGGCCTTGAACTTTTGTCGACTTTACGCTAGGGTACCAACACTCACATATCGGACCATATCTAGGAATGGCATAGGCGAAGGCGGTTGGTTAAGACTCCTATACCCCCGACCTTTCTTATAGAATGGTTCCTAAAGTCTTTACACACTCCTATTTCAAAGGACGTTGCTACTTCTGGGGTCTTCAACGAGGAGGAAGTTATCTTTAGAGCCCAACAAATTGATTTTATATATGCTTAGACTGGGATGTTATACCACCTTCTTCTAGATGCACCGCGGACAAATCATGATCCTAGACAAACTCCTGAACCTCATGCCGATGTCATTGTAGGGTCTGCCAATGTAAAATCCACAGACTCCTCAATGAAGTCTGCTGGAGGGAAAGCCTTGTCTGGATCCTCCAAACCCACCCTATCGGAAGATGTACATTCCATGCAATCATCGAAGAACCCAAATGGTGACCAGCAACTAGATGGGAATAAAAGGAAAGGTTGAAATAATCGTAAGGGTGGGATGAATAATAATAAACCCAAGGACAAAGATAATAATGGGAAATAGAATGATAATGTTGGAGAGGGCAAGAAAGAGAAACGTAAGGTGAATTTTCCTTGTAAACTTTGTACCGATCACCACCTTACACACTTATGCCCCAAACTTACAGAGGCTGCGAGGCTTTTAAATCTACCGCCTGCCATGCCAATGAACCCATTCCCACACAATCAACACTTAGCCTCGAGCTCTTCTAACGTTGGAAATGCGTCCGGTGGAAGTCAAAACCCACCGTCGAAAGATGACGATTGTGTTTGCATCAATATGGTCGACGCAAAAATTGATATAGCCACCCTCTCTTGAGATTATAGCTGTTCAAAAGCTAGTACTAGCCTAGAAGCTCCTCCTCCACCCCCGGAGACAAACTTACAGATCGAGAAACCAGAGCCACCGCCTCATATTCCGAAAAAAGTACTCAAGCGCTCTACCCACAACCCTAATTCTAGAGCTGCCCAAAACTACTCTGTTGTAGAGGATCTGGGCCAAACCCCTTATGCGATGTTGGCTTTGGAGGTACTCCAGATGTGTCCATCACAGAGGAATGCCTTACTCTCTGCCTTAGGAGATATAAAACCTTGTGGCTCGAAAGTTATCAAGTTTGATGTCACAGACGTGAAGCCTCGCTTACCCTACCATGTAGATTTTCAAATCCACGTGGAGTATTCCAAGTATAGTATCAAATGAGCGGTCGTTGATGAAGGTGCTGCCACTTGCATGATGTCCCTGGTCTGTTGGAAAGCTATCGATTCTCTGACCCTTTCCAAGTCATCGAACATGTTGACTGCATTTGACTGTCATTCCTTCCACCCTCATGGTATTCTCCCTGCCTTTTCGGTCCAATTTGGTGGGAAGAAGGTAGAGGTGGAAGTAGAGGTAGTTGATGCAACTCTTGATTATAACTTGTTACTAGGTCGCAATTGGACCTATGCTATGGTTGTTTTCGTACCATCCATTTTCCGTATACTTTGTTTTGTTGTCGTACCGTCCGTTTTCCGTATACTTTGTTTTCCTCATCAGGGGGAGATCGTGACGATCGACCAATTATACTTTGCTTACTCTAGTCCTAATGCATCTGTTGGACCGTCGATCCCTGTGATCGACAATTCTCAGCCGACAATTGAGAATATCGGTGTCAGAATGTATTCTTCCCTCATGGGTACTTTTGACTTCTCGACACTGATTCATCACGTTTACACCATGTCTAGTAGGCTTGCTTCAATTGGAAGGTCCATACCTTTCCACACTTCCTATTTTAGTGACCCATGGACCCTACCTTCTCCAACTTCATCGGGTGAAGGACAGTTACACACTAGGATGGCTATGCCACTATCGGCAACGGAGATTGTTTATCAAGCCATTCTTGACTCCTCTGTCGATCCTGATCCTGTTACCTCGCAGACAGACGAGGAGGATCTCGTTCTTAGGCCTGTATGGGCCACCTCATTATCTTTTTCACATGATTTCTTAGATGAGACTTTGCCTTCGGATGAAGCCATCCACGAGGCCATGAATGGTGCTGAGAGACCTTCGGATGACATGCATCATCGATCTTATTTTCTCCCAAGTCTTGAAAGAATCGAGCAAGATGATTTTCGATCTACCTTGAGTGGGATAGTCGGTCACGTCGTAGTTCCACTTGATACGCACAACATTTATGCCAAAGGAAATATGGCGAGTATTTCTCCTACCATCCCAATCGATATCTCTTGTACCCTTGGAAAGATTGAGAACGTAAATATAGGTGCAGATTGTTCGCCAGAAGAGATTCTGATCTACACCAACCTCTTCAAAGAATTTCGAGATGTATTCACTTGGTCATACGAAGAGATGTCAGGGATCGACCCTCATATTGTCAAACATGAGATTAGGACTTAGTCGAATGCTAAACCTGTTCGACAACGTCTTAGATATGTTAATCCTAGGAAGGCCCCCGCTATTAAGGCAAAGGTGGAAAAGCTACTTAATGTTGGTTTCATCTACCCAGTTCCCTTGACCGAATGGGTATCCAACCCCGTTCCTGTGAATAAAAAGCAAGGAACCCTCCGTGTGTGTATGGAATTTCGCGACCGAAACAAGGCTTGTCCTAAAGATCATTTCCCCATGCCTTTCATTGATCAGATTCACGATGAGTGTGCGGGAAGGGAAATATTTTCCTTTATGGATGAATTTTCAGGATATAACCAAATCCAGATCAAACTTGAGGACCAACAAAAGATGACATTTATATGTCCTTGGGGTAATTTTTCATATCGGAAAATGCCTTTCAGCCTGAAAAATGTCGGAGAAACCTTCCAACGTGCCATGACTTTCGCTTTTCATGATCTCAAACACATAGTCGAAGCTTACCTCGAGATCTTGCTGCTCACTCTCGCAAGAGAGTGGATCATGTTACCCACATTCGGCTAGTTTTTGAAAGATGTTGTTACTATAGAATCCAGTTAAACCCTCACAAATGCATCTTTTGCGTTAAGTTTGGCCATCTCTTAGGATTCCTAGTTTCCGAAACCAGGATCATGGTAGATCCTCTTAAGGTTGAGGCAATACTTCAATTGCCTCCCCCATGCATGATTAGACAACTTCAAGGTTTACAGGGGAAAGCTAACTTTCTGCGTCGGTTTATAGTGAATTATGCCAGTATCACTAAGGGTTTCATGCACCTATTGAAGAAAGACACTCCTTTTATCTGGGATGAGTGAGCCTAGGAGTCTTTCGACGCTTTAAAGAAATCCTTAGTATCGACCCCTCTGTTGAAATCTCTTGCTTACAATAGAGATTACTTGTTGTATATTGCCGCGTATGAAGAGACAATTGGTATGGTTCTAGTTCAAGCGGATGATGAGCTCCATCAACACATCATCTACTATCTTAGTTGGAATTTATTTGGAGCTGAGTGTAAATACTCTCACGTTGAAAAGCTAGCTTTGGCTGCCGTTCATGCAGTCCAACGTTTACGACACTATATATTTCTTTGCAAGACTACTGTGGTTGCCAATATCAATCTGTTTCAATACATCCTCACTAGGCATATCATAGGTGAGAAATATAATAAATGGATTGTCATCTTGAAAGAATTTGATCTCGACTTTGCTTTGGCCAAGTCCAAAAAATCACTAGTTTTTGCAGAGTTAATATCCAATTTTCCACGATTAGATGCGGATGTTATCCATGTTGATTCGTTTGTAGATGAACACATTTTCCTTGTCTCGTCGTCTGACCCTTGGTATGGAGACATTGGTTTATATCTTCAAACCTTGAAGTTCGCTTAGCATCTCTCGCAAGATGATCGACGACGTGTTAGATACCAAGCCAAAAAGTATACCATCATCGACGACAATTTGTATCACCGAGGAATAGATAGTATCTTACGTCGCTACTTAGCTCATGAGGAAGCCACATCAGTCCTAAATGATTTCCACAAAGGGGCTTGTGGTGGTCATCTATCCAGGCTTGCGACAAACCAAAAAATCCCGCGAGCCGATTAATTCTGGCCCACCATCTTTAAACATTGCATTGAAGTGGTTAAGAAGTGTCACCCTTGCCAGGTTTTCACTCGAAAATTACGCTCGCACCCAGCCCCCTTCACCCAATCATTACCATTGGCCCCTTCACCAAGTGGGGGGTAGATTTCGTCGATTGCAACCCAACTTCGACTAGGGGGCGTCAACACATTATCATGGCTGTCGACTACTTTACCAAGTGGGATGAAGCCATGCCTACTATAAAATCTGATGGGAAGACTGCAGCCTTCTTCGTGTTCAACTAAATTATAGCTCGATTCGGTATCTCGAGTGAGATTGTCACCGATCATGGCAGTCACTTTCAGAATGAAATGATGGTAGAACTAGCATCCAAGATGGGGTTTAGACATTGTCACTCATCTCCTTATTATGCCCAAGAAAATGGGCAAGTAGAGGCCGTTAACAAGTCTCTCAAGAC
Source organism: Picea glauca (assembly GCA_000966675.3). NCBI lineage: Eukaryota > Viridiplantae > Streptophyta > Pinopsida > Pinales > Pinaceae > Picea > Picea glauca. The sequence continues at coordinate 13,276 of JZKD02S2081160.1, forward strand.
CATTTTGCAAAAAACTATCAGCCAGAGTGATTCCGATTGGCACATCATGCTATATCCCGCACTTTGGGCATACTGAACCTCGGTCAAGACTGCCACCAGTTTTTCCCCTTTTCAGTTAGTACATAGTGTGGAGTCAATACTTCCTATTGAATGTGAAATCCCTTCTCTCAAATTGGCAGTCGAGCTCCTACCTGACACTTCAGATTTAGAGTGACGCCTCATGCACCTAGAGAGTCTTGACGAGCAACGTTGAGATGCCTTTATGACTATTGAAGAAAACAAGAAATGTGTCAAGGTTCAATATGACAAGTTTGTCTATCCCCGGTTGTATGCTAAGGGTGACTTGGTCCTCTTATATGACCAAGCCAAATAACCGCTAGGGGCAGGCAAGTTTAAACCCATGTGGCACGGTCCTTATATCATGCGACGTGTTCTAGGAAAAGGAGCCTACGAGTTGGAAGATTATGAAGGGAATAAACTGGCCAAGCCTAGAAATGGGATTTACTTGAAAAGATATTATGCTTGAGCCCTAGGCTTGGGAGAAACCCTTTGTATACTAATGTAAATTTGGTGTATATACATTTTTTTTTTCACCTTTCCTTTTTGTCTTTGGCTTGCTTATTGAGTTTTCCCTTTTGGTTGGAAGATGTCAATGGAGTCTTCGGTCTACCTAGGATTCGCAGATGGAGCCATTCGTCATACACGAAACTTGGCTTTCGCCGGTTGGGTGATTTACTTAATCGAGGGTTTGCTGGTGTCTTCAGCTGGCATATTCCTAGGGCCATCCACAAACAATGTGGCCGAATATAGCGCCATCATAGAACCTTTGCATGATGCCATCTCACATGGTATTCACTCTCTAGAGGTTCGCCTGGATTCTTAGTTAGTAGTATGTTAGTTGAATGGTCGTTACCGTGTGCGTGATCCTACGTTACTCCGTCGATTCCTACAGGTACGTCTTTTAGAAGGACAATTTGATTTTATTACATATTTTCACATCCCTAGAAGTTCTAATCATGTATCCGATGCCTATGCTAATTATGTTTTAGATTGGTATTTGTCACATTAATAAAGTAAAGAAAACCATTAAATCAATGTACACTTTGTAAGATATGAGTAAAGCCAAAGATCCCTCTTTATATATTTCAAAAATATGTGGTGTTTATATTACAAAATTGGGGCTAAAACCCTTGAAATACATATACAACCGATATACACACCCCGTGACATCTACGCCTGTGGTGCCAAATGCGTATCATGATAGAAAACCAAGGCATTTGCAAGACATCGGAAGAGTCGTACCCATGCTCTAGGTACGCCAACAACCTGTTGCTGCATGGCTTCAGGTATATCCTCTACCTGAACCATAGGAATCCTTTGCGTCAGACAAGACAGGTTGCCCTGCACATTCTGTAGGACTCTCTCCACTTATTCTCCCACTACCTCATCTCCCCAGTGCCTTTTTCTATGTCATAAGAATCCCTCTGGCCATTGCGGACCCACATCTACAATCACAAGTATCTAGTTAATATTCAAACACCATCCAAAAATATTTTTGTTTCCTTAAATACAAAAATACAAAAAAAAAATGAAATATGTAAAAATGTTTTACCTATGGTGCCATAAGTGGCCCCTGGTGGAAGCAACATATCTGGGTCTCCTCTGAAATCAATCCCCACATAGGGATAGTCGTCCAGAGCAATGATTTGTCTCTGCCACTAGAAGAAAATATCATCATTGTAGGGTGTCAACACCCTACCTCCTCCCTGCCATTTCATGACTTCAATCCACCGTGCCATAGCTGGATCACGTGGTCCCCTAGGAAGGATCTCCACTCTAGGTCCTAGACCTGGGACCCGCTCGAAAAAGAAGCTACAAAGGATAGAGGCAAATCCGAAGTTTCTCTTACCCCCTTGTTTGCACTCTGTCAATTGACCTTTCATATTGGTTAGTAGTGAGGTACACCAATCATAGACAGTGGGCCTCACACAGTCCAGTGCATAAAACATAAGTGGTCTCGATGCCTGATGTAGCGAGGTTGATCCTATGATCCTAGTAAGCATGAGCACAATAATATTTAGGCTGAAGTTACCTATAGCCTGGATGGGGATTTGACTTCCCACCATGGGAGTCCTTGTAACACAGTGGGCCTCGATGTATTCCTCGACCTTCATCCCACTCCCTACCCCTACGACTTGAGGTCCACAACCTCTTCTTGGCATGAAATTCTGGTCAAGAAGTAGATATCCTCTACTTCAATCCTTAAGGGTTGTCCATCAAGGATAAAGCTCTCACTATCAGGATCCCAATAGCCCACTAGAATCTCCAACAACCTCACTTGGGCCCTCATTCCTTTGAGAGCCCAAAACTTGTACAAACCACATCTTTTTAGAGCCACTTGAGCCACCAGATATTGATCCACTGCTGCATCTACCTCCTCATGCTCTCACTCTCTCCATTCCAACACCATCCTGCAAAAAACAAATCATTTTTGAGTTAGAAACCCTTCTTTTTTGCCATTTGCATACATATACGCGATTTATCCACAAAGAGTCACGGGTAGGGCCTGATATATGCCCCTTGTGGTTCACACAGGGGCGTATATCTAGTCATATACATGACCTATTCAGAGAAACCTGCGTATACTGAAAACTCCAAATTGTGCCCTCAAAAAAATAGAACCTAATTCAAAAATTTAATCCAGTGAATTTGAAGAGGATGGAATGAAGAGTTACCTGATCCAGAAGATTCGTGATTCCGTTTCCTATTGCTCCCACAATCACCATTTGAATCCTGGAGGTTTTTTAGTCCAAATTGCACTATTTGGGTAAAAATGAAAATGATACAATATTTTTTGATTTTATTACTATTTATAAGCTATTTTTACCCACTTGATATAGTTTTACACTATTGTTTCACCTAACAGACTAATTCAAGAATGGTTTTAAGCTATTTTTTGCAGTTTTGACTCAATTTTCTTGCGGATTTCAACGTCATAGTTGACCATTTGTCTCCTCAGGTAGGTATATTCATAACCTAGCATATAGGATAGGTATCTACTCCATCATGCATTTTTGCATTATCCTTCGACTACCGCTTTTACGCCTTAGGTACGAACCCATTTATTGCGATGCATAACCCCCCATCTTCTATTAATAACGTCGTTAATAAATGGTAGAGACTTGCCAAACATGGGTACCCTAGCTAGAACCTCTTTGTCATTTGGTGGCCATGCCGAGTTTTTCCTTAGAACTGGGAGTCCATTATAATTCAATACATGACTGTATGATGAGCCTCATTTATCATTCACACACATGCGGCCTTTTTACCCACAGACTCCCAAAAACGAGTCTCAGTTAAGCTCTTTTCCGACTCGTCCAAAAACTGAAAAGATCATTGAGTGATTTGTCCCTTTCATGCTTGTTAAAGTTGGATTTGAAAGGTCATGAGTCTTAGTTAAGCTCTTTTCCGACTCACTACCAAAAATTGAAAAGATTGTCGAGTGAACTTGTCTTTTTCACACTCGTAAATTGGATTTGAAAAGACGTCTATTTTGGCACAAGTTTACCCCTTTTTGACACCAAGTATACTAAAAGATATAAAAAAGGAATTTTTTTGGCATTAAGTTGTGATTGCATCTCATGCACTCGCTTGCAGTATTGAGCCTTTAGCCGGTTCTCTCTTTGTGTTATAAACTGTTGCCTATGAAGTTTTCATCCTCAACCAAGCAGAGCCTTGTTTATATCCTTCACAATTTGACACCCTATACCCTAGAGGGAACATCACCCCGAGTGTCCATCTCCCACATGCATTTCCTTGCATTAAGCATAGGTACGTTCCACTGCTAGAACTAGTTTTTCTTACTTGCGAAACTTGTTCCCTCCTCTGTATCATAGCATTCATTTGTTATGAAAAACCAAAAAAAATACAGGTGGGAAGGGAGTACTATATTGTAATTGGTAGCAGTCATGTCACCTTTGAACAAAGCACAAAGTTATTGAGTCCTTGTGTCATCATAATTTTGGGTTTAGCATGGCCTTAGGAAGCTGATCTCGCTACAGAGCTTTCTCTATTGACTAGTTACTCTTCCAGTCCCTATAGAGAACGTTATTGATGCCTCCTGCATCTAATTGTCACATCATTAAGTCTATGATGCTGGAGTCCACCGTATGTCTCATGCTCTTGTTCAAATGAAGTCTATCAACCTATGTTAGCCACTCCTCGAAAATATTGACTTTGCATGTCAGCCATACCCTCAGTTTGTCTCAGAATCACATGATACTTTGGTCTTATCATGCACCCTAGCCCTACGTTCATCATTGCTAGGTCACCTTGAACCCAACAATTGACATTTCACCATTGGTCATTGATTGGGTCGTTTCCCTTACGGCAAGACATCTATTTAGACTTTGGGATTTGTGCAGTGTCTTAGATACCATTAGCCTTATTGGTGGTTTCCTCGCCTTTGTCAATAGTTTTTCATCATTGGCTGCTATTCAGAGGGTCCTTTTCATGTACCGCTTGCATTTGGCACACGCGAAATACACACAGGGTCGTTGGTTCATGAACATGTTATTCTTCTGATATCCACCAAATCATGAAGCTCCTTCTTTTTTCCTCATGACGACTGATGAGAGTTGCCTCAATGCTCTCCTTTCAATAGGTCTCTTTCCATCGACTTCAAATCATTTATTCTGGATATGGGACCTAGAGCTTTATGAGTACCTTGAGGGTTCTAGTCATTAGTGGCAGGCTCTCTCGCCATTGGCAGATGGGAATACATCAATGTCTCTTGATCAATGGATTTCTCAAGTGTTCGACATCGACTACTTTTTCACACTTGTAGGAATGTACTCGATGCCTTGATACCTACTTTCATTATTGGTAGGCTGTCTCGCGTTAGTTAATGGTATACCTCAATGATCGATAATCAAACGATGTCTCATCGTGTTCGACCTCAACGCCTTTATTCACATGATGTAGACTTGCACCCTTTACGGATAGTGTAGAATACTTGAAGACATCACTATGTGGCCGCAATGTTACTGAGTTGTTGCTTCCCATTCATTGGACCAATACCTATTTGACTCTAGTGATCATGGGAGATCAGATTGTACTTCATGGTATACAGATATCTTCAGATTGATTTTGAGACGGGTTTCACTGGGTCTTGTTCGTGACTATGACATCTTTTGGCATGTAACCACATTTGTATTTTCCTATTCATGGCCATGAACACTTGTTTGGTATATTTTCCACATGGATCTGCATTGTATTCTTAGCAACCATGTATGAAAAGTCAGTACATAATGTAATGAGCAATTGAGTTCATCTAGCTGGTTCTCTACCACTCCACTTATAGGTTATTTATAATGTATTTCGGCCATCGCAAATACTCCTCTGATCTCACACATTAGGGGGCATTTGTTATAGCAAGATTTGTCTCACCATTGCTATCTTGCACAGAGGGCCTTTTTCCATTTCCCTATGCAGACTTATCATCCTTTTTTGATGAATCTAGAGCTAAAAATATACATTTTTCCACATATATGCTCCCTATCAGTTATACAAGATGTGTATACGCTTACTGCTCCACTACAACTCGTGTATATCGATATTTGTGCTAGAAAATACAAAATGAGGTCGGGTTTCCATGTCACGACAGAAGATCTCTAATCCTTGGCCTTCCATATACTATAAATGTTCTGACTCGGCTCTTCAGTTGCATTCTGAAGGCTATAAGAGCACAATTTCGAGCTATGGAAAAGAGGAGAAAGAATTCAATTTTGAGAGCAAAGTTACTCTAGAGAAATTACTTCATATTGAGTCTGCATCCCTTTGTCCCTCAAGTCTGAACACAATGTTCAACCCCCAATCTCTTTCCCTATTGTTGAGAGGACCTCATTGCCTCTTTCCTATGAGCTTGCCTTTGGTAGAGGATTGAAGTGGTGGAGACCCAGTTGGAAGGAACTTGGTTTCTTGGTTTCGAATCGTGCCGACATGGAAGTATGTAATGTTGTCACTTTTGCTGATCAATTATTAATAGAAATACTCATTTCCCGTCCTATGGTATCTTGCAAATATATGATTATTATCCATGGGCATGTTTGTAATGTTTATTAATGGATTATGTTATCTGATGTGCTAACCCCTTTTATATTATCACTATGTACTTTCTCTGTTTGTTTCTCGAGAACTTCTTGTAGGCATAAAGCTTTGGGTCAAAGTGCTCAATGGTGGAACATCATAAAATGTTGGATTGAGGTAGGCCTCTTCCTTGTATTGCACATTAGTTTATATAGCATATGTTGGAATTGAGTTGATTTCTGCAGTCATACCTGTCTGTTGTGGTTTACCCTTGGCCATATAGAGTTTTTCCCTTGTAACAATGGGATCATTCCTTCTTTCCTTGTGCAGTTGGGAGGAAAAACCATGTGTGTTTAAGTTGAAGTGGTCGATGTGCCTCTCAACAACAACATGTTGTTAGGAAGGAGTTGGAATTATGCGTTGCAAGCAGTGGTTTATACAATTTTTTGGGTGTTGTGTAATCTACTTGAGGGCCGGATTGTGACCATTGACCAGTTGTCCTGACCCATCATCGGAGGATTCCATGGTCCCAATGATTGATAATCCATAGCCTGGAATTATCAACTTAGGTGTTGGTTTGTTTCTGTCGTTTATGGGAAATTTTGATTACCCACCGCCTTCCGACGATGTCAAGCTTATATCGGGGATGGGTCACTTTTTGGTATCCTTTGGTAAATGTATTTTTTTCCAACTTGTTGCATATAAGTTAGGATTTTGTCTCCACTTTATACATTTCATTTTCCTTTCCACTTTTCCATAGGATCGACCCCACCGAAGTGTGACACTGAACCTTCATTACTGCTCTAGAAGTGTCGTAATTAGGTGGTAGATCTTGCCTTTACATGGATGCCCTAGGTAGATCCTCTCTGCATTTTGGCATCCATGCTGTTAGTAATGACTATAGGATCGATAGTCCTTGTTAGTCCTATCATTATTATGAGATTAAGCCTCATCCCTTTGATGCATCATCATTCTTGGCCTTACCCTCAGGAATCCCAAATGAGCATTCTTTGTTGTCTTTCAAGCTCTCTTTGAAATATGAAAGCAACATCCAACGAGACCAAATTTATTCTTTTAGATCTCATCTGGATTAACTGAGAAAAGTAGCCCCCTTGAGTCTTGTTTAAGCCCTTTTTAGACTCTTTAAAAATGGAAATATTGTTGAGTGATCTTGTTGTCCTTCACGCTTGCCAAAATGAAATTTGAAGGCACATCTGTGCGGCAGTAGTTTACCCCTTTTTCGGTCTGGATGGATAATTTCACGAATAAAGGTATACTCTAGGAACTTCAGTTCTCTAGAAGAGTATTCTCAAGCATAATTTTAACCCTTTTTCGGGCCCGAGGGACTAAATTTTTGAAAAAGGAACATTCTCCTTGGTTGTGGTTTATCACCTTTTTCGGGCCTTGGAGATTACTTACGAAAAAGGAACCCCCCTCGAGTCCATAGTTAATCTCTTTTCAGACTCCCTAAAATTGAAAATATTGCTGAGTGACCTTGTTCCTTCACACTCGATTAATTGGTCTAGAATAACATCTACTGGCATGAGTTTAAACCCTTTTCTAGCCTATAGATTATAGTGGAAAAAGGTACACCTCGGGATATTCGTCTCCCCGAGAGATTTCTGCTCAATAACTTTTATACTTTTTTGAGCTAAGGAGACTAAACTCAAAAAAAGGTTGTGAGTCCATAGTTAAGCTCTTTTCAGACTCCTTAAAATTGAAAAGATTATCGAGTGATCTCGTTTGTGTCACACTTGTTAAAATGGTTTTGAATAGACGTCTTTTCGTGCAAGTTTACCCCTTTTTCAAACCGACTATACTATCTCCGAAAAAGATACTCCCTGGAGTCTTCTTTTACGTTTTTTCAGACTCTCTAAACATGAAAAAACTATTGAGCTTACCTTCTATGGGCTCATAAAAATTACATTGAAGGGGTATCATTGTTTCTTTCTCAATCACATTTGCATATTTGCGTCTTTGGCCTAATGTCACTTCCATGTTGCTCTTAAGTGAACCTTTGAAGCATTCCTTTTACGCAAGCCTTGTAGCACTACTTGCCTTTGTGACCTAACACATTGACCCATGGAGGAATTTTCCCCGAGTGTCCTTTTTTCCTGCACATGTCTCCTTGCTCTGAGCATTAATATGTTCCTTGATCTTGGAATTAATATGCTTACTGGAGACACTCGTTCCTCCTTTTTAATGTAGCATTCTTTTATTCTTTTTCAATCTCTCAAAAAATTTAAAAAGGCAAAAAGATCAAATATTCCAAAAAGAGGGGACGAGAAATATGTATTATTTTTTCAGCAGCACAAAGAGTCTCCCTTGGACAAAGCACATCCTTCTGTTTGTTCACCAAGAATTGGGATTTAGTATGACCTTAGGAAGCTTTTCTCGTAACATAGAGTTGTGTCCTCCTTCGTTTGGTTACTCTTCCAAACACATGGAGAGTTTGCATTTCCTCCTGCATCGTAGACTTATGTCAATGTCATATTGCCTGTGTCTGATCATCTTTCGTGCTTTTGTTCAAGGGAAGTTTCACTCAACCTGAGTCATCCTTTCTGTAGTTTGTCTCTTGACCTCATGAGTCAGCCATCCTAAGAGTCCAGTCAAGTCCAGATTTGAAATCATCGAAGTTCTCTGCATGATCATCGAGATCCTCATGTCTTTGCCCGACGAGCCATGAAATACCTCATGGTAGTGATTTATACACTGCCATTGTACTCCTACCTGAGTTTTGAAGATCTTGAAGTTGTTTCTCAAGCTCTGAAGGCCTCATCTCTAGCCACAGGCATCACTAGTTTCTCGAAGATGAATACTACACTTGTATATAGTTGATTGATTTTGAGATGTAGATTTGTTGTGTATTGCTCACAACCACACTTTATATAGTTATATGACATGGATCTGCAATGTATTCAATTGGAAACCATGATTTTCTTCATCTTGAGCATGGGTATGCCCGCCTTGGAGAGACAATTGCTATTTTGCAGATGACACCTCCCGAACTTTGGTCCCATGCTCACTCGATTTTGTACATTGGTGAAGATATTGTAATGTATTTCGGTCATCAGTTGCTCTTTTGACCTCACACATTAGGGGGCATATGTTATATCCCTAAAATTCCCTACTCCTGCATACATGGCCTTGGCCCTCTTACTTGCATATTTTGCCAAAGAAATGTTGAGAATAACTTCTTAAAAAACCATTTTTTAGAATATGTACATGCCCTGCACCATTACATCCCACGTACATATGCTTTTTGCACCACTATAGCTAGCGTACATATGCTTGTTGCACCATTACAACCAGCGTATGCTTGCAAAAGTTGCAAGGAATTTGTTGAAATTCACGGGCTATTGGAAGTTTCCCAACTAATCCACCTGCTATAGCCCATCACCCAACCAAATAACCATCCTTTTGGCATATAAAAGGAGGTGTTGGGCATAGAAGATTTTAGGGGCTAAATTTCATAAATGAGCTAATTTTCCATGGTTTTCCAAAAAAACGATTTGCTAATTTCAATTTTTTCTAAAAATGATTCGCCCAAATTCCGTAGAATAAAATTATTTTACCAAGAAAATCTCCAATATTTGATAGAAGCTATATTAAATCCTTATAAATTTGAATATTTTTACAAAACTATTGTCAAACATTTTACATTTTGCATATTAAGGACTAGTACGATTAGCCCATGTTTCTACATTTTAATATAAATTTCCATCCTTAAAATTATCCTTGGTGTTGGGGTCTCATTTTAGATCCAAGCATAAGAACAACTAAAATCTACCCAATTTCACTTCCCCTCCTTGCCCAAGATTTTGCTGCCTTTTGTGAGATATTGCCTCACCACTCCCTCATCAACCCCTTCTCCCTCCTTTCAATCCATTCTGTTCTTTGAGGTGATCGAAAGATTGAGAGAAGGAGTCCATTCAAGGTGAAATTGGAGCATGGTAAAGAGGATCCTGGACCAAGTTTGTGGAATGGTGGCCGACATAGATTGTAAGGTATAATCTTTGTATGATGAATAAAAGAATCACATTTTCCTGTCCCAAATGATGGCGTTTTGTGTATTTTCATTGATTTATACTTAACATTTAATATCTAACCCTAACTTATGGATAGAATAACATACTTGTAGTTCTTGTTTTCCTATATTTGGATGCAGGTCATCCTTGGGAGGAGACGTGCAATCAGTAGAACTACCAAGCTTGAGGAGATCATCACCAGATGTGGGATCAAAGGTATAGTTACCTGATCTCTTCTCTATTTGCTTTCTTTACATCAATTTTGGTATGTTTTGGGTAGATTAGAATTGATTGAATTTTAGATGGTTATTCGCTCTATTTACATCTTAAACCTTGGTGTAGTTAAAGGGGGATTTTTCCCGCTAGAAGTAAAACTATGCATCGAAGGACCTATGTGAATCCAATCTCTAGGACCCATCTAGGACCGAACCCCTCCTTCCTCAAGTTTGTTCAACATATGTCTAGGGACTCATCTAAAGGATGAGCTATATTGACTATATGTTATCCTCCTCAAGCTCGTTAAACAAGAAAGAGGTACTCATCTATCTAGATGGGGGGGAAATTGAAGGAAGTGGGTCAAGTTTTTTGGAATCCTTTATGGCATATTTTGTCACCCTTGAACTTGGCACCTGTTTGCTTCACATCTTATAGTTGGGTAATCTTCTTGTCTTTAATTCATACCAATTCCATGTGTCATCATACTTTTTTTTTCCAGTCAAAGAGTGATCTTATTTTCATCACATTACATTCTTGGTACTTTTCGAGTCAACGCTGCAAAGTCATTTTTTGTGCCTCATCAAGTTCAAGGGAAGTTTCACTTCAAACCATCCATTTGCAGTATTGCCAGTTTCCATTTCCTGTTTTAGTTCATACTCACTCGATTCATCATCTTACATCACTTTCCTATGTCAGTTTCATTTCGATGATGGGGGATACAATAAGGCCCTCCTTCAACGAGTCTATTCCTTTCAACTTCAACACATTATTTGAGAATTAGACTTAGAATCCAGTTAGTACCTTAGTATCTGCATGCCTCAATGGAAGGCCTCCTCACTTTAGACAATAGGTTTAAATCATTAACCTCTGATCGGATGACTCCATGACTGTTCGACCTAAGCTCATTTATTCACATTCACTAGAATGTACTAGGGTAGCTTGGGAGTCATTGACATCATTGGTTATTTACCTTGCACTTGTTAACAATTTACATCAACGATCGATGATCAAGTGGTTTCTACCATGTTCGACATCAAATCATCTAGTCACATGGATAGATTCGTACTTCATCAGGACCTGGACAAAGACCATAGGTTGGGAATTCACTTTATTATGTTCTTTTCCTAGGATGCGATGGAGATGATTTGAGCATGTACAATATTTCAGTACAATCGTCATGCTGGAAATATTACTGATATATATACTGTCACATAGATCCTACATTGTATTCATCCATGGCTATGTTTTGTCATCCCATAGATCCACTGTGTATTTTGCGTGGTTGTGATCGGTTCATGTCATGGAGGTATGGATCCACATTGTATCTTTGGTGGCCATATCCTTATTCAGTACTCTCATGGATCCACATTGTATTGGTCAACAACCATGCTTTGAGTCAGATCGTATTCTGAGCATAGGTATTCCTGCACCTTCCCAAGTGTCTCATTCACTTTGTGAAGTGTCTCCACCACTTGAAACCATGAAAATAGTTTTCCATGACCCCTAAGTCATATGGGAGGAAACCCATCATTTCTAGGTCAAAACACATATTTTCCTTGGAAAATTCAACCTTTTTCTGATCATTTATGAATGGCGGCTCCCCCTGTCCATGCTGGGGGAGTACCATGGTGCCCCATACCATGCTAGAGGAGCACCACTGCTAGGGTGGCTCCTTGTATCTCATTGGGGGGAGATCCATTATTGTTGAGAGAAAATATGGATCCCCTCCACCTTATTCTATGGGTCATCGCTTTTAGATTGGGTTTATTGTGTTCGACCCTCATGCTTGGGATTCACTTTAGGATCTAATCCAAGCCTCAAGGTTCAATATCCTCAACCATATCCCTCATTCTATCGTGGTTGTTGTGCGTCTCAAGCCTATATATTGAGGGATTTCCAAGGTGAAAGGAGGAAGATTTGAGGTATCAAACCTTTGATCCTGGGGGTAATCAGTCAGAGTATCATTATTTTGATCTTGGTAGAAACATGCAAGGGATAGATGAGGATAGTTTAGAGAGGCTCCTTCTACATCAATCGTGGTCTGTAATTATTCTCTTTGGGTTCTCATTTGACTATACTTGTCCTATTTCCTTCAAGCTTGTGTATTCTTGCATGTGCTTGTTTATTGTTCCTTCAATGTTCGTAGATGCATTTGTTTAACCTAATGAACTAGACTAGGAGATAGTCGTTTCTCTTTGCTTCCTATTTCAGGTATCAAGTTACGCTTGGGAGTTTGGAGATCAAGCTCGGATTGGAAGCAATGATGAAAAACTTCGAAAAGAGGTTCATCATGCTCTTTCTCCCTCTCTCTTTATGATTGGTTAAACTGATTTCAAAGGGATGTTACTGTCTACTTGTAGTTTTTATGTCTTGGTATAGGGGTTTGTAATCCATGGGAGGTTTCATTTGTCCATAGATGAAACATTATGTAACAATAGCCTTGATTTTAAAGACCTTCCTACATGTATGGAAGTGGAAATAGTGATTTTATAACTTCCATTTTAGCTTGGTCCTTATCTATTAGAAATTACAATATAGTCTTATGTGTTATCCTTTTTAAATATGAATATAATCCAATATGAAATAATTTTCAACTAAGAAAACCCATGTCCATGCTAACTATCATATTTAGTTGCATTAATCACTAAATATTTCTCACATTTGTAATAAATTAAGAAACTATTTTTCCAAACATTAAATATACCTTGCATTTTTACATCATAATATAATTAAAGAGATAATTAGCCAATTATTAGCATATGTATCATGAATGATAAAATGCACAGAGGATACAAAAAAATAACACATCATAACTTATTAATGTATAACACATCAGAACACATATCTAATTTTTTCAAATGAATATTTAATTAGAAAATGTATCATCATGTCTAGAAGTACATAATGGTAACTCATGCCCAAAGTACAAAAAGGAAACTATGACCCAAAGTACTACAAAATCCACATTGTGGAAATGAAAAATGGAGGCAATCATTATTTCCCACCACCCTTAGCACTACTGCAACCATATCCAAAAGTGATCTTTCTCCTCTTTGTGCTTGAGAAACCTTGAGGTTGCCAATGTCGAGGATTGTTATGATTTTTTATATAGTGGAAATAAAATGAAAATTTATAGGTTACTTTTCATAATTTCAAATATCAACAAACTTACAAAATAAATTTCACAACTCAATATAACAAAAACTCTCCACAAAGAAGACAAATCTTGTATGTGATGTCCTCCTCCTAGACCCAAACCTCTCTATAATGCCTCGCTACAAAAATGTAATTTCCTCCTCCTGGATCCAAACCTCTCTATAATTCCTCCCTACAAAAGTTGCAAGCAATCAATTAATTAAAAAATCTAATGCCTAAAATGAAATCCATATTTCCATTAAAAATAATCAGGAGCATGGAAATGTAACTGAGAAAATATGAGGAAATATCAGAATAAAAATAAATCGTGGCCATGTCCTGTATTGATTTAACCTTGTAATATTACATTTCCATCCCATAAGTCCCTCTGAAAGAAAATCCCTTCCTTGGATAGTCTCTCAATATGATACATTGAATATTACATAATTACAAAAATGTTATTAAATATGTGATCTAGATTATTTTCGGCACGAAATGAGACCGAAGATATAATAAATAAATGCACAGAGATATCACAGATATTCAATAATATAACATAAATGTATCAAAGATGAAACCATAAACACAGATATACAGTAATACATGATGTCTATTAATGAAAGAAATGTATGGAGACTGTAAAAATACAGAGTGAAAGACTCGCTAGAATGGTGGCAGCTTATCTTTGAGAAGAGATGTGACAGTTACTCACATTCACAAGAAGATGATTACAATGAGGCTATGAAGGCAATTTTACAATAAACAGGAGTGCCAAAAACCCTAGACATCCAGAAACCTAATCCTAGGATATGAAGCACCAAAAGTCATGTGGGCCCCGTTTGGGTAAGTTAGTACATCAACTTCTCGGGGTCGTAACTTTTGCATACAATCTCTGTTCTAGGTGCATGATAGCCCGTTGGAAAAGTATCATAGAGGAGATTAATTTTGGAGGAAACATTGAAGGAAATTCCATATTTCTCCTCGTTTTCCCAAAAACATCGTTTAAGGCCTCAAAATGGCCCCAAAAGTTAAAAATTGCTAAAAATAGTAAATTACCAAAATTGTCAGAAAACTGTTTTGAGCCAGTTGGAAAAGGTGGGTGGCCACCAATATCCACTTGTATCAATCCTCCCTCCTTAGGAAGCAATGGTCTCCATTGAGTTGAGTGTC
>JZKD02S2081171.1:33013-50344 GCA_000966675.3 Picea glauca
ATACATGATTATGCAATGGAAAGATAGATATTGTTTTGGCTATAATAAAACACATTGATGGTTTTCCCACTTCTCGTGTATGTCTATATGCATGTCTATGTGTTTCTCTATATAATTTTGTAGTATGTGTTGCTATGTGTAAGGATCTATGCAAATGGTGGGAGCATAAAATTACCAAATTATATCAAAAACTACGCACGAAGAAATCAACTGATGCTAGCAGAATCACACACTCAACTATTTTCGGAGATGCACGAAAAAAATTTGGAAGCCATTCCAAAACCACTCTATGAATATCTCAACCAATCTAATGTGCAGACTCACTTTTGATGAGCGGTCAATGCACAAAATCATAAACGGAGGAAGAACAAACCTTAACAAGTGGTTTGAGAGGATTTTGCGAGACTATATTGAAGAGCAAGCGATTGAAGATAGAGAGTCAAACGAAACCATCCAACACAAATTTTATACAGAAATTCACGACATATTTCTTTACATTGTCTCATCCTTACTTCAGAATTTCCTCTTAGACAAGGGAGTTTGGGACATCATTGAATATCGATTGCTTCCGAAAAATCCTCCCCTTAACTCTAATTAACAAGAGAAATAAGACGAGTGGGAACACTTTTTGGAATCTAACTGCAAAGACACCAAAGAATCTTGGGAGTACTTCTTGAATAAATGAAAATAGAGAAAATGATGAACATCATCGACCGTGAGTAAGTCAGGCCAACGTCAAGGGGTTGGATGATCTGTGAGATAATATAACTCGAAGTCGAAGTCGAAGCACACCCAAGTCGAAAATATCATAAGTCGGGAGGAAGATAACTGAATCAAGTGAAAATTATCCATGTCGAACATTGACCCATAAACCCTCAACGAATATATAAAAACTAGAGTGGGATAAGCAGAAAAAGAGGCAGGAAGAGTTTCTAAACCAGAGGAATCCCTAAAAATATCATATAAAACCTACCTAGCCACGACAGATCATTGGAGCATCCCTTGAGAGTGCCATGATGTCTCTTGGGAGGAGTAGAAGATTGCAATTGAGTATGGCATTTGATGGTGCACAACAAGAAATTGACCAAGTCGATATGGAGATCAATGACTTGGGACCCACGGTTTGAATTTCCCCTGCAATAAGCCCCAACCTATGTATTGTTGACTTCCTCCAACAAACACTTCATGTGGATACACAATCACCAATGGTGTGGTGTCGAACTGACAATGTTGGTTAGATAAGAGATACGATGCTATTGAAGCATAATAAAACACTAAAAATCAACCAGAACATATACTCCTTCATATAAGAGATATCATGGACTCTTCCCCCTTGTCGAATCTACTTTTGGAAGATTCTCACTCAACAGACAGTGAAAAGGAATCAACACGACCCTTCATAGAATGATTCGTCGAGTATATAGCCAAAGTTTGTTAGACAAATGCTCCAAGTCCAAGCAGCAAACAAGCGCATTTAGCAATTGAATACATCTAGATTGAAGATTGACAACATATTGTACCAGTCAAGTCGAATATTCAGACTTTGACTCAAGAAATTAGTTTTTCTTCTCAGTCGACCTTGACCCAAACTCTTGCAATAGTTTTAACCTCGAAAAATTCCAAGAAAATAACAATGGGGCTCAACCACATTCTGATCTATGAAGGTGATGAAGATCCCAAATGACATTGGTTCATTTACGAAAAATTATGGGATGCAACTGACATAACTGATGAGGATAAACAAATGGCACAATTTGGTGTTGATTTGAGCCAAAGCTCTTACTTTGTTTATGAATTACATGGAAAATCAACAACGCTCAAAATCATATATAAAGAAAAATTTCCTAAATTTCTTTAAAACGCAAGACATCAATCACGTTGCCACACAAAAATTGAAAGAAATCAAGCAAAATCTGGGAAAAACCGTCTATGAGTATGATAAGAGGTTTAAAGACCTTTTGAGTCAAATTCCTTATGCAATTGATGATAAATTACTTGTATAATGGTACGTAGAAGGCATGTTTCAAAAGATAAAAGTACCACTACGCATGTATGATCTCCATACATGTGAAGAAGTACTGTAAAAATCCCAACGAATAGAAATGGATGATGAAGGTGCCTCGACTTCTTCAGTCATTGAGAAACGACTGGAAGAAAACCTAGAAGAATTGCAAAACTCAATTAAAAACATGGATGTGCTATTTTAACCATAGACAATATAGCAATATTGTCACCCAACCATAGGCCGAAGCCACCCCTGAGCACCTTAACCTTGATAGAGAATCATTCTAGAATCAAACCCTAGGTTGGATATACAAACAAAGGTGGTGCACCTTTCTCCAAGGATTGCGCACCAAGAAAGAGTAACAAGAGATGATGAGAGAGTCCAAACCATAACCAAGATATAGTCCAAGCCAAAACCGAAATCTGCTAGTTGTTGCAGCTGTAACAGTAGCTCTCCTCCAAACTTGCGCACAAACTGGCCAACTGCAGTGCACACAAATGTTGCTTCTGCAGTTCTAAGAATACTTTCTAGAATGAAGACTGGCCTATTATATTTATACTAATTATGGCACACTGTCTGGGCCAACTTCTCATTCTGGGTGCTAAATCTTTAGTATATAACATTTCCTTTAGCTGAATTCTTCTCTTGGAGGCTAATAACCTAATACAAGTCATTCTCTTGAGCCGACTTGTCTTATAGGGTTATTAACCAATTAATTAGGGTTTCCTCTTGCTTCCCGAAATATTATATTCTCATCAAGTTTACACGTGGAGGTAAATACCTCCCGCAGCTACCATAATATCAACACTCCCTCCTAGATAGGAAGGTATTGAAGGTAATGGTCTTGAGCACAAGCATACCATTCACCTGGTAGCATCAACATAGTCGTATAGATTATCTCATGATTATATCATGAGCACCATCATCACATCAATGTCATCAACTACATCATCTCTCGAAACCATACTCCATCTGAGAAATCAAACATGATGTTGGATAAGTCACTCACTCCACAAAGTGACACAAGAACCATTCTTCTAATCTGAACATATGTCCTAGAAGAATAAATGTCCTGGACCATTTTTCGTCTGGGGAATCTCTGTCCATTGATCATCCATCTAGCTGGTAATCATTTCCAACACTACTGATAGTCTTCAAGGCAATCAGAACAATGCCATTCAATAGAACACAACTGTGTCTATCCATAGTAGTACACAACTACAATCCAGTGGTACACTACCACACCAAGTAGCACACGGATACTTGATCAGTGACATATAGTCACAATCAGTGGAACACATCCACCACAGTAGCATACATCTATTGTCCAGAGACATACAATATCCATAACAATCATATCATTTGATATCAACCTGCACAGAAAAAAATGTTATGATATAAATTGAATCATCTGGGCCATTCTTTTACTTACATCTGTGAGATCTGGAAGAGCATCTGCCCTTAGAAGGTAAAACATCAACGATGAGCTATCTAGACTATTCTTCTCAAGCAAGGAAGAATAAATGTCCCAATTTATGAGCCTGGACCATTCACCTATCTAGGCCATTCCTCCGGCACTAAACAAAGTGCAACCTAGAGAGAATGAGTTTGCCCTAGTGAATGCTTGTCCTCGATTGTTGAACTTGGACCATTCACCTATCTGGGCCATTCCTCCGTCACTAAAAAAAGTGCAACTTAGAGAGAATGAATATGCCCTAGGGAATGACTGTCTGGACCATTTCCTAAGGAAATGACTGTCCTGCACCAACCTCCAAAATGGACCATTCTTTGAAACTGCTCACAACTGTGAGCTTCAAAAGAATGACTGTCCGGTGAGGCAGACCAATCTTCTTGACCACTACTGAGAGTGACCGTCAAGAAGAGAGATTTTCCTAGACCATTCCCCCACACTGGCCACAAGGGGAATCATTGTCTATGGTACATCAACAATCCATTGAAACATTTTCATTACAAAAATGACCGTTCAATATGGACCATTTTCCGAACTGGAAAATGCATGTCCGTCAGAAATCTCAAACCACTTTCCGAATTGGAAAGGAACTGCTCATCCTGGACCATTTTTTGAACTGAAAAATGACTGTCCATAAATCAATAGAACATCAATGCTCCCTCCCAACTTGGGAGTCATCTCTTCCCTTTTCAATAAGGAAGTCGTCTCCACGAGCTACAACTTGTTTCTTGAGTATGCAAACTCTTTCATCTTGGACAGAGGCTTTACCAAAATATATGCTTATCTGCTCATATGTGGAGATATGTATTGAAGAACCACTTTCTCTTTTCTGGACTTCATCACGGAGAATGTAATGCTTGATCTCAATGTACTTCGGTCTTTCTGGAACACTAGTTTTTTGAAGGATTCATATAGCTCTGATCATTACAGTATATCATAGTTGAATTCATCTATTTTGTTTCCTGCTAGCTCATGACATTGTGGCAAGACTCAAACTGGAACATATCCATGTGGCACTTCTTCTGTCATCATGAGAGTTTGTCATGGATTAGCAATCCATCATCCTGGACTTCTGAGTAACCATTCTGATTTTTATCATAGAAGGTTTTCGCCATGCTTCTGTTGTGCATGAGAGGCTTTGCACCAAGTTGTTTGCATCCATACAAAATCTTCTTCCATCTGCATACAATGTTCTCTTTCTGGTATACCTCAAAGCCTTAAGGTTTCTCTACATACGCTCTTTGTTCAATTATTCTGGAGAATAGTCTTTGCATTCATCTAATGTCAAATCCAACCCATGGATATTGTGGATGATATGGTGGCTCAAGTAGAGGTATGTCTGGTTTACTGGAACAAGCAATCATCATAGTCTTCTCCCTCCATCTGGGAGAACCTCTAGTTTTGGATCTTGCAATGCTTACATTCATGAGTCTTCCGTACACTGTTCTTCATCTTAGGTTTCATTTCCTCTTCTTGATTGCTTTTAGTGAGTTCAGATCAAGCTAGTAGTCTTGTGATTCTCGATACAATGATTGGTTATCCTAGATTTTCTTTCTCTCTTGGAATCTTCATGTTCTTCCTCATGTTTTTCTTTTGCTCTTGGGTCCATGGAGTTTTCTGTAGATTCCATGCCCTGAAGATTCCAACTTCTTTCTTTCATCATAGGATCATGGATGTGGATGGAAAACCAGGGATACTTTAAGGCTTCTTTTCAAAGAAGACTTCTTCTAAAGTCACATTGAACACGTGTTGCTTTTCATGGTTGCTTCCATGGATAGCTACTTTATCATCTTCAATGGATCATATAATTTAGGATTAGCTCCCTCCTAATACTTGCTTCATGCATGAATGCATGCTCTTCTTTTGGAAATATGTAATCGGCTCCCTCCATCTAACAGAGTCCATGCTTTTGTTTGCATCCTTAATGCCTTCTGCAAAGTGTCATAAGTCTTTTTCCAATTTCTTCTTGATTGTTGACTTCTTTCTGTCTTTACTTCTTCTAGGTTTCTTCAATATTGATTTTGATTTCGACTTATCTTGTAGTTGTTACTTATGCAATAACTTCCACATGAATTGTTACTAGGGTTTGTTGATGTACTTCATCCTTTCATGTGTATTGCCTGACTTGTAGTTATTGTGATAGAAATCCTTATCTTGTTGTTCTTCCATAGGTATAGTTTCTCTTTGAACATATTATCTTCTAAGAAATAGGTATGCAAGATATGTACAGAAACTATGTAAACATGGTATGTACAAGAACTATGAAGAATATTGTTACCTTGTCTTAGAAGAAGAAGTTTGTTTTATCCTTCTTGGTCTTCTTTGAGGGTTTCCTTTCTTCGGCAACTGATGCTTTGTGTGTATCCTTCCTTTTCTTTAGCTCGGGACAATGATTCTTGTAGTGACCATATTTTTGACAGTTGAAGCATTGTATTTTTGACATATCGTTCTCTTGATTTGGCTTCTTCCTTGAGCCAAACTTCCTTTTGTTCCTAAAATTCTTGAATCTTGTTGTGAAGGCTTGATCATTGTATTTATTTTGAGGTTTCTCTTTTGCACTAATCCTTGATTCTTCTTGTGCACAACAAGTCCAAAGTTCTTCAAATGTAGGATACTCCTTCCTTCTGTTCATGCTTGCGGAAAATGCATCCCATGTCTTGGGAAGACCGTTGAGTACTATATTTACCAGTTTCTTCTCTGAAATGATTTCTTCAATATCTTGTATTTTATCTCTGAACTGAGAGATTCTCACAAAGTATGATGTTATGATGTCATCATCATTTATCTTCATGTCACGGAGCCCATTCTTCAGACTCATTACTTGTCCAATGTTTCTGACTGAGAAGAGGTTTGTTATGGCATCATACATCTTCTTAGACGAATCAAGATGGGAGATGTAGGGTAGCAAGTGGTATTTTATAGAATCCACTATGATACTCATGGCACTGATGTCATTGTCTTTGAAATTCTCCATAACTGCAACATTTTGCAATTCCTTCTCTTTTCCTTCTTCAAACTCTGGTTCCACCATCTTTTCTTTCACGATATCCAACACTTTATTTTTGGCAAGGATGAGATCAATCCTTGTCTTCCATTCTCTGAAGTTAGAAGCCCCTTCTAACTTGTTTTCTGACTTCATAGAGTAATTCATGGCTGCTTTGACTTGGTCGACCCTAGATTTGACCAAAAAATCAAACTTGACGTCTTAGCTAGCTAAGAGTACCAGGAGATGTGCTAGGCTAGGGTGCACTAGTATGTCCAGAAATTATGTCAATCTCTTCACTTAAGGTGCCTCAACAAGAGGGTTAGGGTTTCGTTGCTGCAGCAAAAACTAGTTGCAACTGCAACTACAACTGCAAATGCAACTGAGCAAATCCTCCCAATTTGTCTTCCAGCAGTTAGACTTTCTGAAGATAGTGTGGGCCCATAACCTATTAGAAAGTAATGGATGTTCTCATTTAACTATAGACAATATAGAAATATTGTCACCCAACCATAGGCCGAAGCCACCCCCGAGCACCTTAACCTTGACATAGAATCATTCCGGAAGCAAACCCTAGGTTGGATAGCCAAACAAAGGTGGCACACCTTTCTCTAAGGATAGTGCACCAAGCAAGAGTAATAATATTTGATGAGAGAGTCCAAACCATAACCAAGAGATAGTCCAAGCCAAAACCGAAATCTGCTAGTTGCAGCAGCTGCAACAGTAGCTCTCCTCCAAACTTGCGCACAAACTAGCCAACTGCAGTGCGCACAAGTGTTGTTTCTGCAGTTCTGAGAATAGTTTCCAGAATGAAGATTGGCCTCATGTATTTATACTAATTCTGGCAGACTGCCTGTGCCGACTTCTCATTCTGGGTGCTAAATATTTAGTATATAACATTTCCTTTAGTCGACTTCTTCTCTTGGAGGCTAATAACCTAATACAATTCTTTCTCTTGAGCTGACTTGTCTTATAAGGTTATTAACCAATTAATTAGGGTTTCTTCTTGCTTCCCAGAATATTCTATTCTCGTCAGGTTTACACATGGAGGTAAATACCTCCCGCAGCTACCATAATATCAACAATACAATGGTACGTAGCAGGCATGTTTCAAAAGATAAAAGTACCAGTACGCATGTATGATCTCCATACATGTGAAGAAGTACTGTAAAAATCCCAATGAATAGAAATGGATGATGAAGGTGCCTCGACTTCTTCAGTCATTGAGAAACAACTAGAAAAAAACCTGGCAGAATTGAAACAATCAATTTAAAACATGTCGATCTCTCGTAATGAACTATGGTGCACAATCTATTCTAGTGAAGTTCATACAAAAGCTATTGAAAATTCAGCGATGCACTAGACCCCGCAGTTTAATCGGATTTAGATTGAGATATTATGTGATATATGCAAAGGTGTAACAAATCATGCTACAAGGGATTTCCCACACAATATGATAAATGTGTGTCCAAAGTGGTGTCATATATGTGAAGAAAACAACCACTCAACACAAGAATGTCAGTTGAATGGAAAAAACCAAACAAACATTCACTCGATGTATCATACCTAAACAGTTGACCAAGGTAATGGAAATGGTTACTGAGGTCGAGGTCATGGAGGCTATCAAGGTCAAGGACAAGTAGGATGAGGCAATTTCAGTGGAGCATGAGGTCAAGGATTTTACTATTGCTTCAACTGTTGGAAATATGACAACATCAGTATGAATTTCCCAATAAAATATAGAATTGATCTCAATTCTGTAACATTTGTGGAGTGGGAGACCACTCCCTCGAAGACTGTCCAATCGTGTTAGAAAAAGTAAAGAATAAAAGAAACCTAAATCTCTTGCACAACGTGCCAAAACATGATATTTTGAATTCAAAGATCCTCAATGTAGTAACACGCTTGGGAGTTGGAGAAGATATTTATTCAGAACCGACAAGTCAATATAGGGGAGGCTGAAACACATATCCTGACCCAAAACATGAAGAAAAACTAATGCGGGAAGCAATGCAATTTTTTAGAAACATCGACCACGATAAAACAAATATGGGAGGACATGTAAATATATTAGACACTGCGCTAGATGAATTTCTACAAGTACTGAAAGAAAAATAGTCAGTCAGTCACTTGATCGACCCACTGGTTATTCTAAGAGAGTATAAAGACAATCGAAGACTAGTCAAAAGTCTTCAACAACTATCTCAAGGAAAACAAACAAACATCTTTGGTCCACAAGTCAACCTCAAAATCGACAGAAATATGATCAAACAAGTTTTAGTCGACTTTGGGTCCCAAGTGAATATCCTCCCACGAGAAACATGGGTTCGACTCGGGAAACCCCTGCTTCAACCAACAATGAATTCTCTAAAGTTATCAAATTAGAGGTTCATTGAGCCAATTGGCACACTAAAAAGTGTAATAACATCCATAATGGGAATCCCAACAAAAGTCGATTTCAAAGTAATCAATTTGGTCGAAAGAATTCTTGCCTACCCTGCATTAGTTGTATAACCTTGGGGCCGAAACATGAGAGCCACAATCTCCCTCGAGAGAGATAGAATCAAATTGAAAGGTAGTGGCATAAAAATCATAATCCCCTTGGACCCAAAGGAAGGAAAACCTTGGGTCAAGACAGGGTATGAATCTCAAGAAGCCCGATGACTATATCAAGTAATGAATGAGTAGAAGGATAATGCAGAGCCCAACAGTGAAGGAGAAATCTTAGTCGAGTCTCCATTTTCAATAGGTCAAAAATAAAATACAAAGCTATACAATTGGAAAATAGAAATTATGAAGCACAAGCCAAAGAGTGTTGTTCTATAGAAGCAATAACAATAAGACGATCCATATCATGCTTCTTAGTACAATCAGGACCTATCATGGTGGAAAGAAAGCTAAAGCAAACTCCAACATTAATCCTGACTCACACACAGATAAAACAACCCCTGCGGTTTAGTGAAAGGAACTCTTTTTCATTGCATGTCAACAAGGTTTCTAAGTTAGTCGGAGAACAAGGTAGAGTACAAAGTCTAGTCAAGTCTTTCACGGGCCAAGCAGCTCGATGGTGGGAGACACATTCACCTCGATTGAAAATGTGGAATACTTCCACCCTTTATTTTGTGGAAAGATTTGGTAGAAAAAAACTATCAACAAATATTGATATATTGACTTTTAAACTTGGGTTTGACCCAGTCACTCACATCCAACAATGTGAAAAAGAACAAAGGAAAGCAGGATACCGGGATGAGAGAGTGTGTCCACATATGTTCCCAAATACATTGGATGATATACCACACAAATTGTACAAAATCAAAGAAGCATGTGGACACACATTGGATTCAATCGAAATCAAAAACATTTTCCTTAAATACTTTGAATTCGGACCGGGAGAAGTAATGTTACAGGAAGCAACATGAGAGATCAAAAAAAATCTTGGAAAAAACAAGTCCTGAGGAGATATAGAAAAAAGGAAAAGCTAAAGTAGATGTGGGATCGATTTCGACTTGTAACTTAGTATCGACACATGGTCCAGATAATGTCATAGCTCGTCGAATAGATATGGATAACATAACTTTTCCAAGATAGAGTTTTCGATGGAAGAAAAATTATCCAAGAATACAAAATTATGTAAAAATAGTCTACTCCATGACCAAGGAAGAGAAAGAATAAAACGAAGATACAAAAAATCATGACTTCCCATCAAGCTATAATAAATTCATGGAAGGACAACGCCAATTAGATGATTCAAAAGCATATGAATGGATGGATGCATAAATTAATACCAAAGAGTTTGAAATCTCAATAGATGATTGACCAAAGATGGCCAAAATAGGTGACTATTGGTCTGACAAGCAAACCATGGAAATAGTTGACCTATTGAAAGAATATCAGGATGTATTTGCACGTGATTACAAATACTTGAAAGGATAGGTACAAGAGATGGGTGAGATGAAAATTGAACTCATCCCTAGGGCCAAACCTATTTAAAAATGGCCATATAAGTTGGCACATAAATACAAGCACATTATCCGAAAGTAAATTGAAGCAATGCTAGCTGCTAGAATTATATATTTGATCGACAAGTCAGAATGGGCAAGTCCAATGGTTGTGTAACCCAAGAAGCATGACCCAAAGAAGCTGAAAATCTATGTCGACTTTTGAGGACTAAACAAACTCACAGTAATTGATCCATTCCCGACATCATGTGTTGATGAGATTATCAATGAAGTCGCGGGACTTGAATGTTATTCTTTCACTGATGGTTTCTCTGGAATCAATCAAGTAACTATAGCAAAAGAAGACCAGGAAAAAACTACAATTGTCTCTGATATTGGATCATTCACATACATAGAAATGTCGTTCAGACTCAAAAATTCCCTAACAGTCTTCTCTAGGATAGTGGTATATTTATAAAACAATGGTTGTGTATTTTGACGACTGGACTATCTACAGTATACTGAAATACCACATCCAATGGTTAAGTATGATGTTGGAGAGATGCAACAAGATTCACTTGTCATTAAACATCAAAAAGTGCATATTTTCCACACCTATAGGCACACTGTTGGGCCACATTGTATGCAAGGATGGAATTAAAGTCAACATGTCAAAGATAAAGGTTATTCTTGTCTTGAAGCCACTAGTTAACCAAAAGAAAATCAAAATATTTCTTGGAAACAATAAGTACTATAGAAAATTTATCTGACACTACTCCCACATCACTTTTCCAATCGACGAGCTATTAAAGAAAGAAGTCGAGTTCCACTGGAGCCAAGAATGTGACAAATCTTTTGAATTACTAAAAATAAAATTGGTAGAAGTGTCCATTCTAAAATTTCCATACTAATCAAGAAAATTCCATTTTCATGCAAATGGATCCAATGTCATTGTCAGATCAGTCTTAGCCTAGCCATATGACTACATCGTCCACCACCCGAACGCATATGCTTGTCAGAAATTGAATAAATCATAAAGGAACTACTCGACAACCGAACGTGACTCTCTAGCAATGATTTTTTCGTTGTAAAAATTCCAACAATATCTATTAGAAAATCCCTTTGTATTTTTCACAGACCATCGAGCACTAAAATATATAGTAAACAAACCAGTCCATCAAGGAAAAAAATTTTGATGGTTACTACTCTTTCAAGAATTCGACTTTGAAGTAGTATTCTAACCTAGAAAGAAGAACGTCGACCCAGATCATGTGTCTCGACTTGAGGCAGGAGAAGACCCAACTAGAATAGATGATTCTTTATCATATGGGAATTTATTTAGGATTGAAGCAGCTTCCAAAGAACTAGAAGAAATTGCAATTTTTCTAGAAGAAGGGAAGGCACCGAAGATCTCCCAACCAACAAATGAAATATCCTAGCAATGAAATCTACGCCATTCACTCTCATGAATGGATATCTCTACAAACTAGGACTTGATAATATTTTGTGAAGATGTCCATTAGAGCAATAACATGAAGACATCATTACTGAAGTGCATGTAGGCCCAGCGGGAGGTCACTTTCAAGCTGATGTGACAACTAGGAAAATATTTCAAGTCAGCCTTTGGTGGTCGAACTTACACAAATATTGTTGAGAATAGTTAAAGAAATGTGACAAGTATCAGAGGATAGGTCGACCATTATGGAAAAATGAAATTCCCTTACACTCAGTAAACCTTAGTTTATGATTTGAAATATGGACCATTGATTTTGTCAGTCGATTCCCAAGAAGATCAAAAAGGTTAGGAGAAAAATAAATCATTAAAGTTGTCGAACACTTAACCAAATAGGGATAGGTAGATGTTGTCGAGGATTTCACAAACGAAACAACTACAAAATTTATCTATGAAAACATAGTAACCAGATTTGGCTTCCCTTTAACAATAATTAGTGATCAAGGAACCCACTTCATTAATATCACAATCGAAGCATTACTTAAGAAGTTATTGATCGACCATAGAAATACAATTGCATATCATCCATAGGGTAACGGAGCCGACGATTCACTTAACCAGACATTACACAAGGGTTTAACAAAAATATGTGGACTTGACATAGACTATTAGAATGATAAATTTCTAGTGATATTGTGGGCCTATACAACAACTACAAAAGATCTAATAGCAAGACACCTTTAAAATTGGTTCATGGTCAAGAAGCAATAATCCCATTACACTTTTGTGCTAACGCAGGTCGGATAGCCTCTGTCCTAGAATTTGACCATGTGCTTAACACAAGAAAACACTTCTATCAATTAAAATAGTTAGAAGAACAAAGGATGTTCGCGCAACAATATCAAGAAATTCAAAAGAATTAGCAAAAAGCTTAGCATGATCGACATCTTAAGAAGAAGGATATGAACGATGGAGACTTGGTACTTTTATATGACAGTCAAGTAAAAGGAAAACCAAGAAATCTAGAAACTACATGGTTGGGTCCGTATGTGGTCAAGGACATCCAACCATATGGAGAAGTACAGTTAAAAAAATTAGAAGGGCACCCCTTCAAGAAACTAGTTAATGGGGCCCACCTGAAAAATATCATAC
Source organism: Picea glauca (assembly GCA_000966675.3). Lineage (NCBI taxonomy): Eukaryota > Viridiplantae > Streptophyta > Pinopsida > Pinales > Pinaceae > Picea > Picea glauca. The sequence continues at coordinate 46,016 of JZKD02S2081171.1, forward strand.
ATAACAATATAAAGTCTTGTTGGTGAAAAAATCTTGGGGCACCAGTAGGAATTGACTAGGTCGAAAACCTTTCAGGGCAGCCTAAATCGAAAATGAAATAAAAGAAGCAATAGAGAAAAAGAAAAAATAAAATAAAGACAAGACAAAGCAATAAAAGTAAAAGCAAGATTAAGGACAAAAAAATCAAGAAATCAAAATTAAGAATGCAGTAAACAAGTTAGTTACCATAATTAGGTACAGAAAACTAATCGACAACTATAAGTTATATGACCAAATCACACTATCAACACATTCATTCACTCTAAAATATTTGAAGATGAGAAGAGAATGGAGTCCTTGTTCACTAATCAGAGAGGAAATGCAGAAATCAAGACCAAGTTCAGTATCCAGACAAGATTTGTGCCATTACTTAAACAAGTGTACCAGTTGATCAATTGAAAGAGAAGAGAAACATCCAGTCGAACAAAAAATGCATCAATCCAATAAGTGTGAATTATGAAGATCAAGCGAGCAGGAAAAATATCAATCAAGAAAACATGCAAACAACATTTCTAGTGAACAAGAAGATCCTCAACAAAGTAAGCATGTATTCAAAAGGTAGAGAATTAGTCGAATTGACAAGAAATAAGAAACCAACATGGTTGGACTCTTTGACCGATAGAACCGACCCGACCAAGTGGCACAAGAAAATACCGATCAAGTCGATCGCAACCCCCATGAAACTAAAATCGACAGAGTTGATGTGACCAAGCCACGAGAGTGAGTTAATTCCATTAATGCTCGACGGGATAAGTTTGACCACCATGTCACCATCGATGCAGGAGTTCCCTCACACGAGAAAATAATCAATTTTGACACCACTATCGAGACAGAAGAATTAATATTACCACTGGAAGAATTAAAATCCCTACTCCATCTCCCACTTATAAATTTGGACAAGCCATATGACTTCGCCTCACTTTTGCTTACACTCGAAGACCCAAACAATCAATCTATATAACTCAAAGTCGTGCAATTGATCCTAAAACTCCGAAAATATCAATCCGACCTTCAATAAATCATAGAGATTTTGAGAATGAGAGGGCAGGTTGGGAATTCATTGGTTGAACCGAGGACAAAGTCCAAATTTTACAAAGCAATTGCAATTGAACTGGAAGTGCACATGGAAAAAATTCGCAGTGCCCGAATAGAAGACATTGAATGGTCTCGTCATTGGAAAAACTTTACTTCATGGGAAATGGAATATGGTGCATGGAAAGAGGAAACAAATTTCCTTGAGAAATAAGGTATCCAACACTTTTTGGGTGCACCTCAAGTCATAGATTTTGATGGCTGGAAAGAGGAAGTTGCAAAGTTCCTCGTGAGTTAGTACCACAATGGCCATATGTGGATAAATTTCCCAATGGGGATCCCTAGAGGGATGATCCACAAGATCGTTGGAATTCCTCATGGGCATACCCCCGTTCCCAAAACTCGAACCCTAATGACTGGATTCATACTCTCACCAGAGGAACTTCAACAAAAAACTCAAAACGTTTGTTGATCAATAAAGTAACAGACCTCCGCACAAAGTGGTCATATATAATAGTATTGTTTTGCCTAACAATTGTGGGTCAAGATTCAGACGTGAAGCTTACAATGTTAGAATCTATCGACCAAATCTTTCATTCGAGGGCATAGTTCAACTGGGCAGACCACCTAGCTGCATTGATCAAGAGAAATTGCAAATATTGACAAGAAAATGATCGCGCAATCAAATTTCCATCACTCCTAATTTGGATCACCATGAACCAAGTATGTCCAGTCGGGGTGCCTATCTTTACTTCACAGTAGAGCCCAACTACGAATAACTTCAATACTTTTGCATCAAGAGTAGTAAGATCATATGACTCCATCTCAGTCAACGTAATGTTCAAATGTTATGTAAATCATTTGAAGAATGTATCACATAAGTGGAGAGTATAGCAGAAATTTTAAAGGGAATTACCACCAAGTTCCCATATTCAACCAAGCCTTGACACCATCGTGCTCTAGTGTGGGATTGTTGGAGGCTCACCCCCCAAGAATTAGAATACCAATCGACGCCATATCAAATCTTCTAGGAGATTGACCGACAACTAAGGTTTCAAACCCTGATACCACTAGAGGTATCGAGTGATAATCAAAACATTTTAACACCTCTGACTGATGTAGAGAAAGAAGAAGAAAGAGAAGTGACCTTGTACACAGTCCCATTTGTATCAAATCTCGATAAGGAAGGAGGCACACCAGTAAAGAAAACACCAACTAAGAAAAGACAACATGAAAAATAAGCTAGGGGTAAGCAAGCAATCGACTCCAATGAAATTCTGGAAGATGTAAATATCATTTGGAAAGAAACATTCAAATCAAATATGGCTCTCTACTTTAATGACCCCGCAATAAGAGAAAAATGTGTCATATTCACCAACAAGTTAACAAAAAGAGCTCACCAAACAGAAAAAGACCAAGCAGTTACCCAGAATATTTCAAAATCAAGCATAGGGTCGCAATTCAAGGAAGCCATGGACACTCTTAATAATAACCGTACCAAAGAAAATAAAACAAGAGAAGCTTAGAGAAACATGTCGAAACAAGAGGGCAAAAGAAGCAGAGACTGGAGGAGGAGCAAGAACAAAACATAAAATGATCGACCCCAATTGCATCACGTCGGTCGAAGAGCACTCGACCTGACCCAATCAAAATCCCATTCCAAAGAAGAAGTGGACGAGAATAGGTACAGTCTACCTTAGCAGAGAATCACCACCACACAAGCCTACTCCAATCATCAAAGAAAAAATAAGAGTAAGGAAGACAATGCAATAGAAAAAGAAATCCAGGAAAGGGTGACGGCAAGTGTCATCAGATGAAACAATTTCAGACTCTCCACCCAATAGTAATTGTTATTGCACAATCTGTACTTGCCCAAAGTCCAAGGTAAGTAAGGGATATTCACGTAACAAATAGGATATCCTATCACTATCACCTTAATAGGAAATCCCCGGTTTCTAGGGATAGGCGAGGTCTACCCAAGGGGAGGAGTCCCCAGTAACCTAAAGGGATGGAAAATTAGGGTTATGTTCAAGATATATTTCCCACTCTTACTGGTTACCAAAAGTCACTCAATCTGTGTCGCAAAGATGAGGTTAATGAAGTGCTTGATGTACCTTCCTGGAAGAAGACAATATAGCATGCATATACAATGATTCCTAGTACAAATATGATAGTAACACCTCAATAGATAATGGACAATGATAATAAGTGCTAGCTGATATAATTTTGCAGCATTTAATAATTTTACAACAACAATTGATAAAATGTAACAATTGCAACAAATACTCCTCATAATTGCTTGAAATTACGATAAAAAGATAGCATTTACTAAGCAGAATGATAATCAAATGTCATAAGCAATTTCTAAAGTGTTTAGCTAGCATTAAAAGTCAATTATGTAGAAAATTTGTTGCAATTAGATGGTTGTAGCAAACATTTATAACAAGAACAAATAGGTTAGTGATCTAGGCTAAACTAGGGTTAGAGATAGTTAGTAAAATATTAGGAGAAGAGTGTTTGAGTGTTTAATCAATCCTTCAACAAGAGGGAGGCTAGAAATAATTCCTTCTAGGGCTTATGGAGTCAAGTGCACGACTTCTTCTATGACTGAAAATCAATTTTCATAGTGCACAAAAGTCTAAGAGGGAAAATTCATAGGAGAAGTAGTAACTTAAGTCCCCCTATGCATTGACCTCAAGAGACAAGATGTTAGGGTGTAGGCAATTATAGGCCCTAACACCTTACTCTCCTTAGGTTTTTTATGGAATAAAACTTAAGCAAAGATAACTAGGTTAAAATCCTTAGAGTGCTAGCAATTTAGGGCTCTAGGGTTTCACTAGTCACTAGATCAATTCAATGAAAAGCTTGGAAAATAGAAAGTAAGAAAGTAGCAACTTAAGTTCCTTACTTCAAGCATTAAGTATACTATGCAATTGCATAATCTTGTATGAGAAAATAAAACCATACACAAACCATTCAATAGATGACAAAAAATGCAGATTTTACTTACTTGCACCAAGAATAATCATGAAAATACCATGCAATATCACTAGAAAATCTTCCAAGATTGATCCAACTTACAAAAAGTATCCTTATACAAGAGTGTGCATCGCAATTTCAGCCAATATCCCTTACTAGGGTGAAAATTTCATACCTCTTCTCTTGTGTGAGAAGTTGCGATGATTAAAATGAGAGTACTTTATGTTTATATATACAAAACTTTGACCTTTAATTAATTTTAGGTCAAAAGTAAGGATG
>JZKD02S2081182.1:33436-50342 GCA_000966675.3 Picea glauca
ACCTCCATGGAGCTAAAAGCCCACCAGATGGATGCTGTGACCCCAACCAGGGGCAGAGAGACACCAGAGGATGGCAACAAGAAAGAAGAACGTTTCCTTCGAGACACTCTGGTAGGCCTAGATCCAGGGGGGTCTTGCCCTTCTACCATGACGTTGGCCCTTGAAGGCCCATGACGTCATCATATTGACCCTTGACGTCATTAGTTAGGGTTTGTGATGAGGACGGTTTGGTGCTAGTTGGCACGTGTGGTAGTATCTGCGGCCTTTTGGGGCCCAACGTTTCACTTTTGAGGCCTAGCGTTCCACGATGGGGCCTAACGTCACCCTAAGAGGGGCATGGCATCATCCCTAAAGTCAAATTAGGGTTTTAATTGTTAATTTTATGTAAAAATTGGATTTTTGATGTAAACTGGCCATGTCGGCCTTTTATGACCTAAAAGACAAATAGAGGTCATTGTTATTGTATAAATAAGAAATAAAACTCTTGTATTTTTCATCGTTCATTCATCACTCAAGTAGAGGTCTGAAATTCGACCTCCCTTAAGTGTTATTGGCTGAAACTAGTGGTGTGCACTTCTTGAAGGAGGCAATTTTTGGTGCATTTTGGCTATTTTCTTGTGGAGGATCTTCAATTAGGGTGATTTGCTAGATTATTCTTGGTGAAGTAAGTGGAAATTCTACGTTTCTTTATTGTGAATGAATGCTATGGTTATTTTTACTTGTTTCATGTCTAAGATTATGAAATTGCTAGCTTGAAACCCTAGGGGAATGGCATATGTTATTATCTTTTTCCCTATAATCTTCCATGTGTTAAAATCTCTTGAAAGGCACCTAATTTGAAGTTGATACTAGAGCCCTACCATTGTAGCACTTTAGTAACTCTACTTCCATTGCCCAATTGCATATTTTATTACATTTATGTTAAAGGAAAGAGAAAATCGCTAGGGCCTAACCTTTGTTACTTTCTAGCAAATTTTCTCTTGGAAGTGGATTTTTGAGGCCTTGGGATACCAACACCTCTCTTATCCTTTCCACTCTTCAACATATNATATAGTAAAAGTAAATAAAATGAGTAAATACTCTTTTTTACCACACCATTTTATATTTCCACTATTGAGCTCAAAAAACCCCTCTTTTACCCTCCAAGTTTGGCGTCAATTTGCAGGAGCTATGAGAGACCATTTAGTGAGCCGTCTATGACATTAAGGTAAGTTCTTCGACCTTGACGTTTTCATGGTTTAAATTTGTGATTTAGTTGGTTAAATGTTTAGTTTTGAGTTGAGTTTTTAAACCCTACATGTGCGTTGCAATTCTCGCAGGCGGGCCATACGGGGCCTGCGAGAATGAGGCGTTCTCGCAGGTGAGCCTAAGTCCACCTGCGAGGTTCTCTCACTATGCACATAGGGCACTTGCGAGAACCGCAAAGCCCAATTTTTTTTTAAATTTTTAGCCAATGAAAAATATCCAAAGCATGAAAAAAAGTTATTAATCCTCTTATTGTGTTCCTTGTGCAGATAATTGGCCATCACCATGGTACTTGAGTGGTGTGAAAGGGAACATGAAGAGGATAATGCAATGGTCGAAAATCATCTTCCTACCATAGCTTCTTTGATAGATTGTGGGCTCTTAAAGTACTTTCACGTCTCGGGCATGAGGGCCCAAGTCAGACTATTAGAGTATCTAGTGCGTATGTGGGACCCAGATCAACAAGTTTTTCATGTGGGAGCTCAGACACTGTCCATAGACATTGAGGAAATTTATTTTTTGAATGGATTATCCCGACGTGGATACTATGTGAGCCTGACTGGTAGTAGAGGTGGTTGGATAAAGATGAGTGAGTACTGATATTTATACTGCGTACCCAAGGTTGAAAGGAAAAAGGAAAAAGTGGCTATCTGGGGGGTACAAGACTTGACCCTTCATACTATCCTTTTCACTATAGCTCGGATGGCTGGGAGTTCTACTCCTCATATGGAATTACAGAGCTACTTCCAGTACTCCATCGAGTGTACTGAGCCTCATGTATTCAACTAGGTAGATGTTGTGCTTCGCAATATCAAAAAGAAATTGACCAAATGTAGGCGAGGTGACCTGAAGCAATTCAAGTATGGATCTTTGTTGGTGTCCTTCTTCCTTGATAGGGTCCCCATTTTTAGACTACAGGTTGAGTGGAACATACCAGGTCCTAGGGATCCAAGGATGCTGAGATGGTGTCGGCTCATGGCCTAGCACGTAGTAGGACTGATCGTCAAGTACGATGATATTTTCTTTGACTGGCTTCAAACCTAGATGTTGATGGTTGATGACTACGCTTATTTTGGGTTGGATTTCCGAGGAGAGCCGGATTTAGCACTGCTAGAGGATACTCAGTGGAGTGACCTTGGTAAGAAGTACATGCATTTTTTTCTTTTCAAATGTTTTTGTTTTATATATTCATCCAAAAACTAATACAAAATCGTTTGTTGATAACACAAATGTTGGACTATACAAACCTCCTGGCACTTCTCCCATCCAACGGCAAGGAGAGGTAGTGGCAGTACCATAGTATGCTGAGGATTATCAAGTAGTGGAACATATTCTAGAGAGCCTTACTGCAGACATTCCAGACATGACTCTGGAAGAGGTTCCATGATGCAATCAACGTCATACTGTAGGGGTATCAACATCTATGAGTCGACTGCTCCGTAGGGTTGCTAGGGAAGTCATGTGTTACCGTGAATGTCATCCATGACGTCACTTTGTAGAAGCTATAAGCTTCGATTTTTGACATTTTGGTCTTCGGACAAACTGTTTGTAAAAAACTCTTTTGATCGTTATATATATAGATAGCTTCTCCCGGTTTAATTTATATTGTGTGAATTTTGATGTGTTTAATTTATAAATGGTTCAAATGTCTGTCCAATACATAATTAGCCAATGCATCTGTTAATGTATTAAGACATCTAGGAATATGTTGATATTCAATGTGATCAAAATAACGTTCCAAGAGGTGAATTCGCAAATACTCCTGTAACAAAGTAGGACTTCGAATAGAGTAGATATTACTTAGCTGTAGTACTACAAGCTGTGAGTCAAGTCGCACAACCAAATGACAAATTCCAAGCGAGATAACATCAACCAATAATTCAATAACTGCGTTATACTCTGCAATGTTGTTGGTTAAACGTCCGAGGCACACACCTCGTAAAGATACAAGTTTGTTTATTGGGGCATAGATGGCCCACGCAGTAGATGCAAGGTTCTGAGTACTATGGCTAGCGCCATCAGCGAAGCCAATATAAGGTAGTGAAGAATCCGACATCTGGAAATCAAACACAACGTCACATAAGGGTGGAGACTAGATAATGAGCAAATGAAAGCTATAGTAACACAGACAAAGTATGATACATTAAAATACAAGTACTTGTGCACAGATGATTTATGCATAGTACTTCTTCAAGTACAACCCATTCCTGGGTTCACTCAAAGGGATACCATCGTAATCTACTAGCTCATATGCTCCTTTTTCCAAAACTCGGTGACCAATATAAGGACCTCGCCACATGGGTTCGAATTTCCCAGCTCCTAACACATCTCGATCCTATTCATAGAGAAGGACAAGATCTCCTTCGGAGAAAATGCAAGGCTTGACATGCTTGTCATATTGTTCCTTAACCCATTTTTTCTGGGCTTCTATTACTAGAGTGGCGTCACATCGAGTTTCGTCTAATCGCATTAGATACAATAGACGTTCTTCTTCAGCAGAAGTGTTGGGTAAGAGTTCGATAGCTAGCTTCAGAGAGGGTATCTCGCATTCTATAGGAAGAATGGATTCCACACCATAGACTAACTGAAAAGGCGTAAACCCAGTAGTGGATTTGACAGATGTCTGGTACGCCCACAGTGCCAAAAACAACATTGTGTGCCAACTTGTTTTATGAATTCCTATCATCCGTCGAAGCATAGTTATGAGAACTTTGTTGATTGTTTAGACTTGACCATTAGCTTGTGGATAATAGGGTGTTGAGTTATCATGACGAAGGCCCAACTTTTCCGTAAGTTCAGACATCATAAAATTCCTAAAGTGGCTACCGTGATCAGTGATGATAGCTTGGGGGACACCAAAACGAGCTATGACGTGATTAAAAAGAAACAACACTGCGGTCTTTCTAGTATTATCGAATGTCGGCATCGCCTCGGCCCATTTTATAAAGTAATCAACAACTACAATGATGTAACCATGCCCCCCCGCCCGAGTGAGGGTGACATGTCATGAAATCAATGCCCAATTTCGCAAAAGGACCAACTGAGACCACAGGGTGAAGAGGAGCAGGATGTGACCGAATTTTCTGATTGTAGGTTTGGTAGGCATGGCATTTCTAAACGAGAGTAATGCAGTCGTTAAACAAAGAAGGAAAAAAATACCCTGCGCATAAGATCTTCTGGGTAGTAGCATACCCAGACATATGACCACCACATGCTCCAGAATGGCAGTTATTCATAGCTTTCTAGGCTTTGTCGAATGTTAAACAATGTCGAAAAGCAGAGTCAATTCCCCGACGGTAAAGAGTATTCCCGAGGATAATGTATTGACGAGCGTGATAGCGTATGCGATGTCGTTCAGTACTAGACAAAGCAGGCCGAAAAGTCTGGGTTTGGAGATATATAATGATATCCCCATACCAAAGATCATCAGTGCTAATAAGGAAAAGAGATTCATCGGGTAATGAATCGAATGCTACATTTTCCGTTGCAGAATGAGGAAAATCTCATATCAACTCAGGAAAAACTAAGGACTTCTTAGACTTGGCGCGGTCGAATTCCAAGTGAAACTCTTGGAGTATCACAATCCATTTGGAGTATTTTCCCCCTAGCAATTGACGTGTCAAAATATGTTGCATAGGGTTGCAGTGAGAAATCACCGTAGNTTGTGCACAGATGATTTATGCATAGTACTTCTTCAAGTACAACCCATTCCTGGGTTCACTCAAAGGGATACCATCGTAATCTACTAGCTCATATGCTCCTTTTTCCAAAACTCGGCGACCAATATAAGGACCTCGCCACATGGGTTCGAATTTCCCAGCTCCTAACACATCTCGATCCTATTCATAGAGAAGGACAAGATCTCCTTCGGAGAAAATGCGAGGCTTGACATGCTTGTCATATTGTTCCTTAACCCATTTTTTCTAAGCTTCTATTACTAGAGTGGCATCATGTCGAGTTTCGTCTAATCGCATTAGATACAATAGACGTTCTTCTTCAGCAGAAGTGTTGGGTAAGAGTTCGATAGCTAGCTTCAGAGAGGGTATCTCACATTCTATAGGAAGAATGGATTCCACACCATAGACTAACTGAAAAGGCGTAAACCCAGTAGTGGATTTGACAGATGTCTGGTACGCCCACAGTGCCGAAAACAACATTGTGTGCCAACTTGTTTTATGAATTCCTATCATCCGTCGGAGCATAGTTATGAGAAATTTGTTGATTGTTTCGACTTGACCATTAGCTTGTGGATAATAGGGTGTTGAGTTATCATGACGAAGGCCCAACTTTTCTGTAAGTTCGGACATCATAAAATTCCTAAAGTGGCTACCGTGATCAATGATGATAGCTTGGGGGACACCAAAACGAGCTATGATGTGATTAAAAAGAAACAACACTGCGGTCTTTCTAGTATTATCGAATGTCGGCATCGCCTCGGCCCATTTTATAAAGTAATCAACAACTACAATGATGTAACCATGCCCCCCCGCCCGAGTGAGGGTGACATGTCATGAAATCAATGCCCAATTTCGCAAAAGGACCAACTGAGACCACAGGGTGAAGAGGAGCAGGATGTGACCGAATTTTCTGATTGTAGGTTTGGTAGGCATGGCATTTCTAAACGAGAGTAATGCAGTCGTTAAACAAAGAAGGAAAAAAATACCCTGCGCATAAGATCTTCTGGGTAGTAGCATACCCAGACATATGACCACCACATGCTCCAGAATGGCAGTTATTCATAGCTTTCTAGGCTTTGTCGAATGTTAAACAATGTCGAAAAGCAGAGTCAATTCCCCGACGGTAAAGAGTATTCCCGAGGATAATGTATTGACGAGCGTGATAGCGTATGCGATGTCGTTCAGTACTAGACAAAGCAGGCCGAAAAGTCTGGGTTTGGAGATATATAATGATATCCCCATACCAAAGATCATCAGTGCTAATAAGGAAAAGAGATTCATCGGGTAATGAATCGAATGCTACATTTTCCGTTGCAGAATGAGGAAAATCTCATATCAACTCAGGAAAAACTAAGGACTTCTTAGACTTGGCGCGGTCGAATTCCAAGTGAAACTCTTGGAGTATCACAATCCATTTGGAGTATTTTCCCCCTAGCAATTGACGTGTCAAAATATGTTGCATAGGGTTGCAGTGAGAAATCACCGTAGTCTTACGTGAGAGGATATAATGCCGGAAGCGTTGGATGGCTTGAACGGCAGCCAAAGCTAGTTTTTCTACATGTTGATACTTGATTTCAGTTGGTGTGAGACTTCGACTCAAGTAGTAAACAAGATGTTCATCGTGCGCATCATCCTCTTGGACGAGAACCATGCCAATAGTGTACTCCAAGGCAGCAAGATAAATGAAATAATCGCGACTGTAATTAGGAGGAAAGAGAAGTGGATCTCGCGTTAGGGACAACTTCAAAGCTTCAAAAGAATTGTTGGCAACGATATCCCAAATGAACTCTCAATCTTTCTTTAGTAGCCGCGTAAAACCACGAGTTATATAGGCGTAATTAGGGATAAAACGATGAAGAAATTTTGCTTTCCCCTACAAACTTTGCAACTGGCGCAATGTAGAAGGAGGAGGGACATTAAGAATCGCCTCAACCTTAATAGGATCCACGTGGATCCCTTGACGTGAAATGATAAAACCTAGAAGACGACCAGATTCTACGCAAAAAATGCATTTATGAGGATTGAAACGTATACGATAGAGCTGACATCGAATGAAAATAGCCCGGAGGTGCATAGGGTGATCAACTCTGTGCATAGGATGAGTTGGTAAATCTTCCAAATAGGGTTGAACGATATGCTTAATGTCATGAAAAGTATAAGACATAGCACGTTGAAAAGTTTCACCCACATTCTTAAGACCAAAATGGAGTTTCCTATAGGCAAAAGTACCCCAAGGACAAATAAAAGAAGTTTTATGTTGATCCTCAAGAACAATGTTAATTTGATTATAACCGAAGAAACCATCCATGAGAGAGAATATTTCACTGCCGGCGCAGTCATCGACAATCTGATTGACAAAGGGGGTAGGAAAGTTGTCTTTGGGAAAATATTTGTTAATATCTCTATAATAAACACGTATATGAATATTGTCGCCTTTCTTGTCAATCGGGACAGGATTGGAAACCCATTCTGTAAGAGCCATCGGATAAATAAAGCCGGCTTTCAGAAGTTTTTCAACTTCGAGTTTGATAGCAGCCGCTTTACAGGGGTGAACTGGACGAAGGCGTTGCCGGACAGGTTTAGCTCTGGGGTATGTCTTTATCTCATGTACAACAATTGCAGGGTCGATACCAGGCATCTCTTTGTAGCTCCAGGTGAATATGTCACGAAATTGTTTGAAGAGAGACGTATAGGTGACTATTTCATCGGAAGAATACGAAGCTCCAATATGAACATTTTCAACAATCCCAGGTTTAATGGATATGTCAATGGGAATCTTGGGTGAGATATTACTTAAGTTCCCTTCAGTGAACACATCGTGTGTAGTCGCGGGAACCTTCGAGATGACAACAATGGTCGACGAAGTCGAAATCCATTGGTAGTTCTCAAGAGTATGTTGCTCCAGAAAAAGTATGGAACGATGATGCCCATCATCCCAAGGGGTGTCCTCCATGACGGACATGATCATCTCATCAGTGGGAAAAATAACACGGAAAGGATCGGGAGACAACTCATCAAGAGAGGGGGTAGAAGGTGTTGTCGATTGAATGGCCTGATATGCCGATTCAACCGAACTTAACGACATTCTGTCACCGAAACGAAGATGATCTCCAGGGTCAGGGACAATCCAAAGGTCATGTGACACAGGAAGTTCGTGATGCATGGTGGAGATCATGTTGATAGAAGAAATAGACAGGTGTGGAACATCGGGTGGTGGAATGGGAAAAATACCCATTAACGAGGAGTCCTTTAAAAGGCCTACACTGACATTCTCATAACCCAGTGGGGTTTTAGCAATAAACAACACATTGCTAGTATGGGTATCAGAATTGAAGAAGGCAAGTTGATCAACGGTAACAACCTTTCCTTGATGAGGGAAACATACTACATAGAAAAGTGTTGACACAACAACGCACATGGAATCGATCCATCTGCAGCCAAGCAAAATATTATAATCAAGTGGAGCGTCAAAGACTTCCACTTCGACTTGGACCATTTTACCTTCTAATGTAATGGGAAATGAAGGAAGAACACTGTAAGGCTTAAAACTAGAGCCATTGAAGTCTTTAAGAGTTTTTTGTGATTCATTCAAGGAAGGAGAGCCAATGGCTTTCCAACAAGCAAAAGACATTACACATGTTGAGGCACCCTCGTTGATAACAGTTCAACAAATGTTCTTGTTAGAGACAACAACTTGTATCCGGAATGCGAGTTGTGGGGGTAACCAGGGAATGTGATCATCCAAGTCAAAGACTATTAAATTCGTATCTGTCGGGTCAATTCCACCTATAGCTTTCAACAATGCCTTCCGTTGTGCAAGACAATATTGAAGGACTTCAAGGGCTGACATCACTGAAGGTGCTTGGGCTAGATCTTCAACAATGCTGTAGTTCTGGGCCGCACGAGCATGAGGATTGAAGATTTCCTAACGACACCTTTTGGGGGTGGTCGCAGAACTATATCAAGGCTCGATCGTTCGAGATGAAGAGGACCGTTAGTAGGTGGAGTCGTTGGATATGGTGGTACCAAAGCAGGAGGTAAATCATCAACCTTCTCCTTAGATGGAGTATAATCTTTGGCTCTAGTCATGAGTGCAACGTTATTCTGCTTAGAATCACCAGTACACATCAAAACATATGATGTCGTAGAAGAGGAGGGTTGGTCTTGAATGACCAACTGAGCATGTTGTTGAGACGGGAAGGGTTGGGACAAGATAGTCGATGTAGATGGTTTTGGGGTTCCTTGAAGGAACTTAGTGACCTCGGCACGTCGTGGACAATCCTTTGTGTAGTGATCGTCACCACAGATAAGGCACGAGTATCATGGTTTATGCTTATCCCGATCTTCAACATGAGTGGTTTTAGTTTGCTCTGCTTGATTATTAGTTTTTCCCTCCTTATTCTTGCCTCTCTCCTTTTTAGATTTGTTTTTACCGGTTGGGGTAGATTGGATAGCATTGACCTCAGAAGTTTTGCCGGTGGGAGTGGTAGGAGACGGAGCATTTTGAACATTAGAAGAAGTAGATTTAGGGGTTGTACTTGAAACAAAATGTGAGTGGGCTTGGGCAGTACCAATCACACCGTCAGCTGCATGTGAGGTAGTTGGAGTAGTTGAAGTGTTGGAAGTACCAGGACGAGGTAATTCAGGTAGAAAATCGTAAAGTGTTCCCATTTGCGAATAAACGAGATCAAGATATTGAGCATGACTTATAGCCTTCTCCTCCATAACAACGCCACCCATGGCAATGTCCTTACCAATTTTGTAAACAAAGGATTTCGTAAACCATTCGGCTAGTAATTGATCGGGGAGTTCAAGTTTAATGAGACATCGACGTCTTCACCACTCATGGATATGATCAGATATATGAGTGCCTTTAGTCTGTTTGAAGGAAGTCAAAATCTCAGTCCCGGTATCATAATAGATCGGTAATTGGTAATGTGTAAGGAAAGCCATAGCTAGGGTGTTGAAATCAGATAAGAAACCTCGTGGCAATTTGATATACCACTTCACAGTAGAACCGGTAAGGGTTAGTTGAAAAATACGTAAATGAATAGAGTCATCCATCAATGAGTTGGATGAACACCATAGGTGAAAAGTCATAACATGATTGTTTGGGTCCTCTCCCACTTTGTTGTCGAATTTAGGAATGTTCGATGGAAGCTTGGCAAGAATAACAGGCCATTGGGGAGAGTGACGAATAGGACCATTTGAGGAAGATTTTGTATCATCTGATTCCAATACTGGGCCAAAGAGGGAGGTATATTTTGTCCAAAATGTGGGGTTGGTCCCCCTATCATAGGTGGTGTTCCAACCAGAAGTTGTGTCCCAAGCAAAGGTTGTGTAGTAATTGGAATATGTCCGGTAAGAGGAAGTTGAGTTGTACCACCTTGTCCACCAATGGGAACNTTCGAGTTTGATAGCAGCCGCTTTACAGGGGTGAACTGGACGAAGGCGTTGCCGGACAGGTTTAGCTCTGGGGTATGTCTTTATCTCATGTACAACAATTGCAGGGTCGATACCAAGCATCTCTTTGTAGCTCCAGGTGAATATGTCACGAAATTCTTTGAAGAGAGACGTATAGGTGACTATTTCATCGGAAGAATACGAAGCTCCAATATGAACATTTTCAACAATCCCAGGTTTAATGGATATGTCAATGGGAATCTTGGGCGAGATATTACTTAAGTTCCCTTCAGTGAACACATCGTGTGTAGTCGCGGGAACCTTCGAGATGACAACAATGGTCGACGAAGTCGAAATCCATTGGTAGTTCTCAAGAGTATGTTGCTCCAGAAAAAGTATGGAACGATGATGCCCATCATCCCAAGGGGTGTCCTCCATGACGGACATGATCATCTCATCAGTGGGAAAAATAACATGGAAAGGATCGGGAGACAACTCATCAAGAGAGGGGGTAGAAGGTGTTGCCGATTGAATGGCCTGATATGCCGATTCAACTGAACTTAACGACATTCTGTCACCGAAACGAAGATGATCTCTAGGGTCAGGGACAATCCAAAGGTCATGTGACACAGGAAGTTCGTGATGCACGGTGGATATCATGTTGATAGAAGAAATAGATGGGTGTGGAACATCGGGTGGTGGAATGGGAAAAATACCCATTAACGAGGAGTCCTTTAAAAGGCCTACACCGACATTCTCATAACCCAGTGGGGTTTTAGCAATAAACAACACATTGCTAGTATGGGTATCAGAATTGAAGAAGGAAAGTTGATCAACGGTAACAACCTTTCCTTGATGAGGGAAACGTACTACACAGAAAAGTGTTGACACAACAACGCACATGGAATCGATCCAGCTGCAGCCAAGCAAAATATTATAATCAAGTGGAGCGTCAAAGACTTCCACTTCAACTTGGACCATTTTACCTTCTAATGTAATGGGCAATGAAGGAAGAACACTGTAAGGCTTAAAACTAGAGCCATTGAAGTCTTTAAGAGTGTTTTGTGATTCATTCAAGGAAGGAGAGCCAATGGCTTTCCAACAAGCAAAAGACATTACACATGTTGAGGCACCCTCGTTGATAACAGTTCAACAAATGTTCTTGTTAGAGACAACAACTTGTATCCGGAATGCGAGTTGTGGGGGTAACCAGGGAATGTGATCATCCAAGTCAAAGACTATTAAATTCGTATCTGTCGGGTCAATTCCACCTATAGCTTTCAACAATGCCTTCCGTTGTGCAAGACAATATTGAAGGACTTCAAGGGCTGACATCACTGAAGGTGCTTGGGCTAGATCTTCAACAATGCTGTAGTTCTGGGCCGCACGAGCATGAGGATTGAAGATTTCCTAACGACACCTTTTGGGGGTGGTCGCAGAACTATATCAAGGCTCGATCGTTCGAGATGAAGAGGACCGTTAGTAGGTGGAGTCGTTGGATATGGTGGTACCAAAGCAGGAGGTAAATCATCAACCTTCTCCTTAGATGGAGTATAATCTTTGGCTCTAGTCATGAGTGCAACGTTATTCTGCTTAGAATCACCAGTACACATCAAAACATATGATGTCGTAGAAGAGGAGGGTTGGTCTTGAATGACCAACTGAGCATGTTGTTGAGACGGGAAGGGTTGGGACAAGATAGTCGATGTAGATGGTTTTGGGGTTCCTTGAAGGAACTTAGTGACCTCGGCACGTCGTGGACAATCCTTTGTGTAGTGATCGTCACCACAGATAAGGCACGAGTATCATGGTTTATGCTTATCCCGATCTTCAACATGAGTGGTTTTAGTTTGCTCTGCTTGATTATTAGTTTTTCCCTCCTTATTCTTGCCTCTCTCCTTTTTAGATTTGTTTTTACCGGTTGGGGTAGATTGGATAGCATTGACCTCAGAAGTTTTGCCGGTGGGAGTGGTAGGAGACGGAGCATTTTGAACATTAGAAGAAGTAGATTTAGGGGTTGTACTTGAAACAAAATGTGAGTGGGCTTGGGCAGTACCAATCACACCGTCAGCTGCATGTGAGGTAGTTGGAGTAGTTGAAGTGTTGGAAGTACCAGGACGAGGTAATTCAGGTAGAAAATCGTAAAGTGTTCCCATTTGCGAATAAACGAGATCAAGATATTGAGCATGACTTATAGCCTTCTCCTCCATAACAACGCCACCCATGGCAATGTCCTTACCAATTTTGTAAACAAAGGATTTCGTAAACCATTCGGCTAGTAATTGATCGGGGAGTTCAAGTTTAATGAGACATCGACGTCTTCACCACTCATGGATATGATCAGATATATGAGTGCCTTTAGTCTGTTTGAAGGAAGTCAAAATCTCAGTCCCGGTATCATAATAGATCGGTAATTGGTAATGTGTAAGGAAAGCCATAGCTAGGGTGTTGAAATCAGATAAGAAACCTCGTGGCAATTTGATATACCACTTCACAGTAGAACCGGTAAGGGTTAGTTGAAAAATACGTAAATGAATAGAGTCATCCATCAATGAGTTGGATGAACACCATAGGTGAAAAGTCATAACATGATTGTTTGGGTCCTCTCCCACTTTGTTGTCGAATTTAGGAATGTTCGATGGAAGCTTGGCAAGAATAACAGGCCATTGGGGAGAGTGACGAATAGGACCATTTGAGGAAGATTTTGTATCATCTGATTCCAATACTGGGCCAAAGAGGGAGGTATATTTTGTCCAAAATGTGGGGTTGGTCCCCCTATCATAGGTGGTGTTCCAACCAGAAGTTGTGTCCCAAGCAAAGGTTGTGTAGTAATTGGAATATGTCCGGTAAGAGGAAGTTGAGTTGTACCACCTTGTCCACCAATGGGAACCTGCAAGTTTGGTGTAATGGATGGGATAGTGCCACTAGGATTAGGATTTCCAGAAGGAAATTGAGCGAGTGTCGGAATAAAATCGGGAATAGGGTGCTTAGGAAAAGAAGGACCACCTGGAGAACCGGCCGGGGCTTGTGGAGGTGTTGGAGCAGAAGCATTCAACAAAGCATTCAACGCATGGTAGCCGGGTGGTAGAGTCAGAGTGACATTGGGCGTTCGTTGTGTGTTTATAGGAGCAAGACCAGCTGTAGTGAACCCGGTTGGGACACTCGCAGCATTCGCAAGATGGGCCATTTCGGTAGGCAGAGTAAAGTGATAAGTGATATTCAACGGTACAGTCTCTGTCTCAAAAAACACTGGAGGGTTGATTTCGGAGACCACAAGTGAGCCAGGACTAAAAAGGGTCCTTCAAAAATCACCTGTAGACCAAGATGGATCTTGACCTTCGACACCGGGAAAAGTCCCAACGGGTGATCCAGAAGAAGTATCAACTATTTCTCCAAAAGAATTCAGTCGTCTAAAAGGGCGCTGAGAATTACTGGAAGTCAAAAATCCTCTCGAGTATNTTTTGTGATTCATTCAAGGAAGGAGAGCCAATGGCTTTCCAACAAGCAAAAGACATTACACATGTTGAGGCACCCTCGTTGATAACAGTTCAACAAATGTTCTTGTTAGAGACAACAACTTGTATCCGGAATGCGAGTTGTGGGGGTAACCAGGGAATGTGATCATCCAAGTCAAAGACTATTAAATTCGTATCTGTCGGGTCAATTCCACCTATAGCTTTCAACAATGCCTTCCGTTGTGCAAGACAATATTGAAGGACTTCAAGGGCTGACATCACTGAAGGTGCTTGGGCTAGATCTTCAACAATGCTGTAGTTCTGGGCCGCACGAGCATGAGGATTGAAGATTTCCTAACGACACCTTTTGGGGGTGGTCGCAGAACTATATCAAGGCTCGATCGTTCGAGATGAAGAGGACCGTTAGTAGGTGGAGTCGTTGGATATGGTGGTACCAAAGCAGGAGGTAAATCATCAACCTTCTCCTTAGATGGAGTATAATCTTTGGCTCTAGTCATGAGTGCAACGTTATTCTGCTTAGAATCACCAGTACACATCAAAACATATGATGTCGTAGAAGAGGAGGGTTGGTCTTGAATGACCAACTGAGCATGTTGTTGAGACGGGAAGGGTTGGGACAAGATAGTCGATGTAGATGGTTTTGGGGTTCCTTGAAGGAACTTAGTGACCTCGGCACGTCGTGGACAATCCTTTGTGTAGTGATCGTCACCACAGATAAGGCACGAGTATCATGGTTTATGCTTATCCCGATCTTCAACATGAGTGGTTTTAGTTTGCTCTGCTTGATTATTAGTTTTTCCCTCCTTATTCTTGCCTCTCTCCTTTTTAGATTTGTTTTTACCGGTTGGGGTAGATTGGATAGCATTGACCTCAGAAGTTTTGCCGGTGGGAGTGGTAGGAGACGGAGCATTTTGAACATTAGAAGAAGTAGATTTAGGGGTTGTACTTGAAACAAAATGTGAGTGGGCTTGGGCAGTACCAATCACACCGTCAGCTGCATGTGAGGTAGTTGGAGTAGTTGAAGTGTTGGAAGTACCAGGACGAGGTAATTCAGGTAGAAAATCGTAAAGTGTTCCCATTTGCGAATAAACGAGATCAAGATATTGAGCATGACTTATAGCCTTCTCCTCCATAACAACGCCACCCATGGCAATGTCCTTACCAATTTTGTAAACAAAGGATTTCGTAAACCATTCGGCTAGTAATTGATCGGGGAGTTCAAGTTTAATGAGACATCGACGTCTTCACCACTCATGGATATGATCAGATATATGAGTGCCTTTAGTCTGTTTGAAGGAAGTCAAAATCTCAGTCCCGGTATCATAATAGATCGGTAATTGGTAATGTGTAAGGAAAGCCATAGCTAGGGTGTTGAAATCAGATAAGAAACCTCGTGGCAATTTGATATACCACTTCACAGTAGAACCGGTAAGGGTTAGTTGAAAAATACGTAAATGAATAGAGTCATCCATCAATGAGTTGGATGAACACCATAGGTGAAAAGTCATAACATGATTGTTTGGGTCCTCTCCCACTTTGTTGTCGAATTTAGGAATGTTCGATGGAAGCTTGGCAAGAATAACAGGCCATTGGGGAGAGTGACGAATAGGACCATTTGAGGAAGATTTTGTATCATCTGATTCCAATACTGGGCCAAAGAGGGAGGTATATTTTGTCCAAAATGTGGGGTTGGTCCCCCTATCATAGGTGGTGTTCCAACCAGAAGTTGTGTCCCAAGCAAAGGTTGTGTAGTAATTGGAATATGTCCGGTAAGAGGAAGTTGAGTTGTACCACCTTGTCCACCAATGGGAACTTGCAAGTTTGGTGTAATGGATGGGATAGTGCCACTAGGATTAGGATTTCCAGAAGAAAATTGAGGGAGTGTCGGAATAAAATCGGGAATAGGGTGCTCAGGAAAAGAAGGACCACCTGGAGAACCGGTCGGGGCTTGCGGAGGTGTTGGAGCAGAAGCATTCAACAAAGCATTCAACGCATGGTAGCCGGGTGGTAGAGTCGGAGTGACATTGGGCGTTCGTTGTGTGTTTATAGGAGCAAGACCAGCTGTAGTGAACCCGGTTGGGACACTCGTAGCATTCACAAGATGGGCCATTTCGGTAGGCAGAGTAAAGTGATAAGTGATATTCAACGGTACAGTCTCTGTCTCAAAAAACACTGAAGGGTTGATTTCGGAGACCACAAGTGAGCCAGGACTAAAAAGGGTCCTTCAAAAATCACTTGTAGATCAAGATGGATCTTGGCCTTCGACACCGGGAAAAGTCCCAACGGGTGATCCAGAAGAAGTATCAACTAGTTCTCCAAAAGAATTCAGTCGTCTAAAAGGGCGCTGAGAATTACTAGGAAGTCGAAAATCCTCTCGAGTATTTGTAATTCAAAAACGTTCAAGAGAGTCAGTTCGTTCCACTTGAGGTGTGATAACAACTGGGACTTCACTCTGCGTTGGAGAGCCTCCAGGTGTGTTTGTGGGCAAGGGTTGTGAACCTTCCATATGCTCTGGAGGTAAACCCTACATTCTATGTGATTGACGTGGAGGATCCATTATAAACGACTGAGAAACCTTACGAAGAAAATCATCAGGTCAACTTCAAAAAACAAAAAACCTGCGCTAGTAAGAAAAATCTAGGAAACAATCACTAACCAAACAAGACCTTCTATTTTGGAAGCCACCAGTTGGTGATGAAATCCAACGTCGCAACCACGAGATGAGAAGGGGTGGGGCTAGGGCAGAAAATTTATGCTGACGACCTACTTATTGGACTTACACCCTGGTACAAGATCCCACACATAATCATGGGTATACCCTCCAAGGAGCCCGAGTGAGTTTGGTCAACGTCAATTCCATGTATCGTGAAGACTTTCCCCTCCACAGTCACCTCGGGTAAGAACCTAGAGAGATATGCCACTAAAGTCACCACCAACAACAATAAAACCTGGGGGGACAGTCGACAGTCCTATCCACACGCAAAGGCAGGGTATCTAGCTTGAAATAAACTCAAAAGGCTTCCACTCATCATTGTGGGTATACTTCCGAGTGATCCCCATAATACATGCAATCTCTACTCTGATATCAACAAAGCAGGGTGAGTA